>APFE031447480.1:0-73622 GCA_000404065.3 Pinus taeda | reverse complement strand
GCAGATTCCACATGGAGAATTGTAGACCCATGTTGACACCGATGATTACCAACTGGAAGAAGCTTCATGCTTTGGATTCCGAGTTGGTGGATCCCACATTGTACAGGCAGTTGATTGGTTCCTTGTGTATTTGGTCAACACTAGACCACATATTTGTTTTGCAGTCAACACGATGAGTCAGTTTATGTGTGAGCCTAGGAAGGTTCAATGGTTGGCTGCAAAACACATTTTGCGGTACTTGCAGGGGACAGTGGATTATGGTTTGGACTACAGGCAAGGGGATGGAGTGATGTTGGCAGGTTATACTGATTCTGATTGGGCAGGTTGTGCTTCTGATAGGAAGAGCACTTCAGGGTGCTGTTTTGGGTTGGGTTCGGCAGTAGTGTCATGGTTCAGCCGGAAGTAGTAGTCAGTAGCATTGAGTTTAGCAGAAGCAGAGTATATGGCAGCCAGCCTAGCTAGTTGTGAGGCCATCTGCTTCGCAAGATGTTGTTTGACTTATTTGGTCAGCCGTTGAGACCTTCAGTGATTTACTGTGATAATCAAAGTTGCATTAAACTCACGGAGAATCCAGTATTTCATGGCAGGTCAAAGCATATCGGGATCAAATATCATTTCATCAGAGACTATGTTCAGAAGGGAGCTGTGAAGCTTGAGTACATTTCCATTGATGAGCAGGTTGCAGATATTCTTACCAAAGCCTTACCACAGAGCAAGCATGTCTATTTCAGAGACAAGATGGGTGTGGTGAGGAACACCTTCCTCGGTAAGAGGGAGTGTTGAAATTTGGTACCGAAGAACAGGTGGTTCCCTAAGGCTTTGATCTTTGGCCTAGGGAAAAGTGTCCAAAAGATTTTAATTTTTCTCCTAAAGTAACTTTGTAATTTTTATAAAGTTAAATCTAATTTAAAAGTGACTTTAAGTGATAAAGTTACTAAAGTCTAATTTTAAAGTGACTTTATTAAAGTCAATGTAAAATTAGAAAGGAAAAGTGACTTTGGAAATAAATGACTAAGTGGGTCTTTATTAAAGTGGGGTGAGTTAAAAAATAAAAAGTGAGATTTAAATGAGCATTTAATCTCAGCCCTAGATCTCAATCTATTTCAGCCATTGGATTTAGAGGTTACCCAAAAGTCACTTACGATTAGATTAAAGGAGGAAAAGGAGGCAAAAGGTCATTCATTCTTTCATGAGAAGATTGAGAGAGAGAGCAAGAGAGCATGGGAGATTTCTGGACAAGGAGGAGAAGGACACAGCAGCTTGGCACACATTCTAAGGCAGCAGTTGAGCAGATTTGTACAGCTGATTCAGCACACAGTGAAAGGCTGATTTTGGCATGATTTTCTAGAAATCCGTACAGCTGGTTTGCACAGAAATCGAGAAGCAGTTTGTTGTTTTTTCTGCACGTAAATCAAGGTTCGTACAACGCATTTATTGTAGTCCATACAGCGCATTTAATGCAAGCCATACAGCAGCATTTAAGACTGAAAGTGGGCACGAAAATCAAGGAGGTCATACAGCATTTATTGCTATCTTGTTTGCTGTAATTTCTAGTTTGCTGTGAGGCACGGGAAAAGAGAAGTTGTAAATTTTCTTGTTGATTTTTTTCTGAATATTTCTCACTGTAAAAAAAGGCATTTTCAGAAATAAAGAAGAGCTCTCGAACTGGTTTTCCCCAAGAGTTTGTAGGGGGTTTTTCCAGGGTCACATTGACCAAAAATCATTGTGTTCAAATGTGTTAAATGACTGTTTGTACCTGCTGATTTTTTTATTTCTGCATTTTCCAACATTCTGTAAAATTTCCAGAATTTGTGTTTTCAGCAAAAAATTATTTTTTCAGTGTTGAATGTATGGATTTGGGAATGGGCATTTAACTATATGGGAGAAATAAGGTGAAACTGAAAACCGGGGTGGGAAATGAGAAATTTCTACAATGAATATATGGATCCTCAACTTTCTACCCAATCCCAATACAAATGAATCATTTCATTATATAATCCCTTAGGTGATTAGAGATATCTTTTTTGTCATTTTCCTTTGATATGATCCACACAATGGATTCCATGAACCACGATCTTTACTAAAAAACACACGTACCATGAATACTTTATTAACCCGAGGTATTAGCTCAACCAACTATCATCATATTTGTTGGGAATTTGGTGCTCTATGCTAGTAGGGGCTTAGTTCAAATCCCCATGGGTGAGGTGCAATAACCTATGCTAATGAGTTTACTAGGGATGTCATCTGCATATCAAGAAACATCCCTTAGATTTTCCCACAAGGTTTTCCTTGGAAAAAATATGTTAAAGGAAAATAAATGATACTTCATTTCAAGCTTTAGAAAGTCCTAATTGCTAATTGAGGAAGTATTGTGGGTCCATAAATTATTTCCTAGGTTCAAATTTTACCGAGCATGCTCCTTTTCGATGTGGAGTTTGACAAATGTGGTTATTCATTATATTCACTATTGTTGAAGTAACCTTCAAGTACATTATTATATGGTGTTGGAAAGGTACTGACAAATTCTATTCTTCATTTAATTGCATGATGGTCAATTGAGCTAATTTCCAAGTTTGTCATCCTTTTCTTGTGAAAATTTGGTGACCCAAATCCCTACTGCAACAACTAATTATATTTCTCCTATTAAATCAAGTTAGTTACAGTGTTAAACGGTAAACATCGAAATAAATACAAATGCACCCATCACAAATTAAATAATATGCGGAAACAAGAACTGAGCAAGAAAGAAATAGCACACACAAGTGACACTGTTGTTTTTGGACAAATGTCCCCAGAAAAAAACCCAATGCGAGAAAATCGGTGCAACAATTGAGGGTTTGTATTATTATGGAATAATTTCTAAGTACAATTCTTTGGATGCCCAAACTAGCAATCTTATACAGAGATCTAACTGGGCAAAAAGATAGTGAGATGATCTCACCCTTCACTGGGAAATCTGGCACTGATATGCACTGGAGATGATCCTCTGCGTTGTCTCTGCGCAGTACTGTGTCACACCTACGCAGTTACCATGTCACTATTGTTGGGACTACACTACACCTCCTCTCAATCCCCTGCTAGCTGGAAACTTCATCCCTCTGGCCTCCCAGTATCACATCTTGGCTCCGACATTAGAACCCAACTATTCCCCTGCATAAATATGAACTCCCTCTGAAGCTCTACGCCTCCACATTGTAGCTATATACTACCTTTGCGTGGCCCAGTTCTACCTCTCTGGACTACTCTCTGCCCTCTCTGCCTCGCACTCTCCGGATCAGGAAAACTTCCTCCGCAAAATTATCCCTGCCCCTCAATGCAAGAAATATCTTCAATCTCCTTCTCCGACAACTGTTGCGCTGCTCTCTTGAGAAAATCGATCCCTGATTTCTCACTCGATGTGTTTTCCAAATGCCCATTAAACCTCTTCTTATAATCCTCTCGTTGATCACTCAACAAAAAGATTAGATTCTAATCAATGACTAAGACCATTTTGGCTTGATCCTCATCTTCTTCTAGAAGTTTCACATCCAGTTTAATTAATGCCCTTTAATTATTTTAATTTCCCAAGTTTAGACTTAGGCATCCATTAAAAATAATTAATTATTTTAATAAAATTGTCTCTGGGTAGAATTTCCCAAAACGATTTTTGGCTATTCTGGAAGACATGTGTGCTACCCTCCTTGCAAATTTTGAGGCTTCGGGCACATCTGATGCTACCAGAAATCAGTAGTCCCTCTTATCGAGGAATGTGCTCTAGTAATGCAACTTGTTGAAGCATCACCCTGACTCTGTAACATGCCCCTCTACGTTGTTGATATCTGACATCACTACCCACCAACTACTGTGCAAATTTTGCATCAATGCTATTCCTGACTTTGCATGCTACTGTTAACTGCATTTGCACTGCAACTCTGCTCCAACCATTGTTGTTGCCTTTTGTAACAACTGCAATGGAAAAACATCCAAAATACTGAACAGGTGTTCAGCATGATGATCTGTTGTTTTATTTTTTATTGTTTCTAGTTTTTACATTGATCCTTTAAAGCCTCTACGTTGTTGCTGACTCTACACTGTGCCAACTACACTGCTGCCAACTCTGCTCTGTGCTACTCAGTCCCTGGTGCTCCTAGCCACTACCACTGACACTGGTCCATTCTGCTACTTCTGATATGAGCTCTCGTATCAAGGTATTGATCCAAGAGGTGGACTCGTCAAGGATCTTTCCCATCTACAGTTCTTTCAAACTACAATACTAGATCACCCCACCTATGCCTTGGAGGAATCCTCCTCCTCGATATTTGCGGTTGCAGCCTATAGATCATGTTTCTTATCCTTGTCCTTCTTCTTAAGAGGAGACTGTGTAGCATAGTGACCAAACTCACCACATCGGAAACATTTGATGTTTGAGATGTCCTTCTTCCGCCTTCACTGTGACTGCTACCCCTTTGATGCAAGGGTTGCATTCTCTTCCTCCTCCTTGGGCTTTGTCTCACTGTTGTTGTTGCGATCAAGTTTTCACTTGACTAAGTCTCACCTCATCTCTTCCTACTGAAGAGTAGCCCACATCCCTTCCCAATCCAGTAATCTCTCTTTGCTCAGGATACTTTGGAAAAACACTTTCCATTCTTCTGAGACTAAATTTAGGGCCAACCTCACCATCTCGGTGGGTTGAGGCGTTGGTCCTACAAATACCAACGAGTATCGAACCTCTTGAAGCCTTGATAGTAACGAATCAATGCGTTCCCCCTTTTTCATCCTCATGGATCTCGTTTTCTCCTCCAAGTACATCCTTAGCTCCTCGGAAGATCCCTAATACAACGTAGCCAAGGCATCCCACATCTCCTTGGAAATCCTTTGCCAACTATGTGACATACAACATGATCCCTCACTCCATCGAGGATCAACCATTTGGCCTTCACCATTTCAGCCTTGTACTTCTTGAGTGGATTCACACCTATAGGTTCAACTACCACACTATCGACATAGGCTTTGAGATTATGTTCATCTAGAAGGCAGGAGATCTTAGTCTTCCATATCACATAGTTGGATGCTCCATCCAACCGATCTTGATCTCTTAGCCCATTAGCTACCATCTCTACCAACAAAATGTTGAACTAACTCCTCTCTCCTCTACGCTGTTGTTAGGCTGGCCTATGCACTCCCTATTGGAGTTAATAGATCTACTCCTTTATACTATTGCTCAACAATCAAGAAATCGATTTCCCTTGCTAGGACTTCTCTGAGGAATAAATTCCTTCAAAAAGTGTCTCCTGCCTTCTTTTGACATTTTTCTGCCCCAATAACTGCTGCAGAAAACTACATCTCACCTAAAGATTTCTCTGCACTGAAGATTCTATTGCGCTTCTCCCTTTGCCACTAACAAATCTCGATCTGGAAATCTTACCTCCCTGTTAACACACTCATAGAGAGATTTTCCTTGAGAATCTTGCCCTCCTGGCCTAGACTGCGTAATACCTCAGGGGATTTGATCTGTTGCCTACGCAACACTTCGATCTCCCTCCTTCGCTTCAACATTGGGCTCTTCTGGTCTTCTCCCTTGATTCACCTATGCTCTAATACCATGTGAAAATTTGAGAATCCCTAAATCACTACTGCAACAAACTGATATTACTTCTCCAACTTATTAATCCGTGTAAGTTATTTACTGTTTTCTACTGTAAATATCGAAGTAAATACAACTGCAACCTTCACAATTTGAAATAATATGTGGAAACAAGAATATGAGAAAGAAATAAATAACCCACACAAGTGACACCGTTGTTTTTGGACAAATGTCCCTAGAAAAACCTAATGCAGGAAAATCGATGCAACAACAGACGGTTTGTATTATTATGTAATAATTTCTAAGCACAGTTCTTCGAATGCCCAAACTACCAATCCTATACAGAGATCTAAATGGGAAAAATGATAGTGAGATGATCTCACCCTACCACTGGGAAATTCGACACTGATCTATGTTGGGGATGAACCTCTGCGTAGTAGTGCATCACACCCATGCAGTTACTGTGTCACTATTGATGGGACTGTGCTGCACCTCCTCTTGATCCTCTGCTCACTAGAAACTTTAGCCCTCCGACCTCCCGGTCGCACACCCTGGATCTGGCACTAGATCCCAATTATTCCCGGGCATAAATATGAAATCCCTCTGAAGCTCTACGCTTCCACAACATAGCTCTACGCTGCCTCTTTGGACCACTCTTTGCCCTCTCAGCCTTACACTCTTCGGATCAGGAAAACTTCCTCTGGAAAATTATCCCCGCCCCTCACTGCACTAAATCTCTTCGACCTCCTTCTTTGGCCACTGCTACGTTGCTCTCTTGAGAAAATCGACCTCTGATTTCTCACTTGATGTGTTTTCCAAATGCCCATCAAGCCTCTTCTTATAATCCTCTCGTTGATCAATCAATGATCCAGATTAGATTATAAACAATGGCTTGATCCTCGTCTTCTTCTAGAAGTTTCACCCCCATTTTAATTAATACCCTTTGATTATTTTAATTTCCTAAATTTAGACTTAGGCATCCATTAAAAATAATTAATTATTTTAATAAAACTGTCTCTGGGTGGAATTTCCCAAAACAATTTATGGATATTCTGGAATACATGTGTCCTGGCCTCCCTACAAATTCTGAGGCTTCGAGCACATTTGATGCTACCAGAAATCAACATTTTTTTGTTTACTAGTTTTCCCATGACTTTTGAGATTAACCTTTGTCTAAGAATTCGTGGTCCAAGAGCATTTAAGTCATCAAAATCACCCGGGGATAACACCAAGCCTTTGCCACACCAACCCTTAACATGATTGGATTTTTTTACCAAGGGGGTTTCAAACCAATGACCTTCACATAAGGAGTGCCTTAATAGAACACCCTAACACCTACTATTTAACATCTCATGATTTGGTTTGTCATCCTTAAAAATACAAGTTCCTATTAGTTATCATGATAAAGTTAATTTATTATAAAAAATACTTAGTGCAAATACCTAACTTCAATTACTTAAACATTTTTTTTTTCAAATAATTAAACTTTGATGAACAACTTGACATATTATGGTCTTCAACACTAAACCACAATTTAATTGACAAATTTCCATCGTCATAAGATTATATTCTTAATTAGAAACATCAAGTAAAGTCCATATGTGTACTTTAACATCATATGAGGAATCTATACAGACAATATTATCGGAAAAATGGATGGACATTGTTAGTACATACTTATATGTCCTTGTGAATCTTTTAATTGTCCATATCAAAATCTACTAAAAAGGATACTATCACATCAATATGGTGACTTGTATATTAAGATCTAGCATTTTTATTGACAAAGTTTAGACTAAACGACAACTAATTTAAAAATGAAAAATACAATATAAAATATCCAAAGAAAAGACGTCAACAACTTTGTGCAATATGGGGAAATAATAAACTTATTATAAAAGACTACAACACATAATACTATAAATATACTAACAAAGAAAATTCTCAAAAATGCTTCCTTCTACTTAAGTATTAAGCACTTATCCTACGTCAAGAAATGAAATAGAGGCACCAAATCTTGGTAAAGGGAATATCGTCGCTCTCACTTGACCAACTTATTAACCCTTTGATGGTACACACATATTTACAATTTTATCAACTTGGAATTATGTAAAAATGTCATTTTCATTAATGATATAATAGATTTTTTAAATAATTGATATGACTTCCACTAAAATGGAGTCATATTTATATAGTATATATGTAAGGAAAGAAGGATATTGTTGTTGTAAAATCTATTCCAAAACACCATAAGGCATGTGTATGTAGCTGGTATTTATTATTATTATTATTATTCACACATGCACACAGATACAAATACATATACATGCCACGCAAAAGGAGAAAAAGGAGAAGAAGATTTAGCAAGTAAACATGAATACCTTATAATCTAAGTATCTATATCTTTGTAAATTTATTGTTAACATAAGAATCATGATATGTTAAGGCTTGTACATTACCATTATTTAATACAACCAATATAAAAATGAAGCTTTCTCAATTTTGCTTATATAATTTTAAATGATTCCTAAAACCATATCCAAAATAAAACCTTCCTTTCAAAATAATTTATAATTTCATATTTAATGGACTTCATAAATAGTTCATATTACATAATTATCACCCCTTTACCTCTACAATATCCATCAATCATGAATAACATCCTTAAGATGCAGAAATCATCAATAATTGTGGATTACATAAACCACATTTTTTTTTATCTAATAACCATAGATACCAAGTGACCGGTCTTTGAATATTGTTGCCATTTTGTATCAATGTTTCCATTTTCACTATTACAGTGATAGGTTAAATTGTTTTATTTTCCTTTTTTTAATTGCATATTTTTAGTTCAATGGCACAAGCACATCAAAGGATAAGTAACATTGAGAAGGGACAAACAACAATAAATCAATATGGATCCTTGACTTTCTATCTAATGACAAGAAAAACAAACAATTGCACTTTATTATCCCTTGAGTGACAAGAGACATTTACTTCATCCCTTTTCTTTGATATGCTCCACACATTAGATTCCATGAATCGTAATCTTTATACAATAAGCACCTATGTTATAAATACTTTGTTAGCCCAAAGGGTTAGCGCAATTGATTGTTGTCAATGTTGTTGGGCATTTAGCTAGTTCCATGCTTGCAAAGATCCAATTTGAATCCCGATAATAATGCATGCTAATCTATGTTAATGAGTTTACTAAAAATACCATTCATAAATATGGAAAAGCATCCCTTAGATTTCCCTATAAAATTTTCCTTAAAATACAATATCATAAACATATCAAAATTTTCCTTAAAATACAATATCATAAACATATCGTTAAAATAAAATGAATAATACTTCATTTCCGACTTTGAAAAGTTTTATCTACTCATTACAAAAATATAAAATTTTCCCAAAATATTTTCCATACCAAATACTATTGGCCAAACAATCTTTTGTTTTCATCAAAGGTCACCAACACATTAAAGTAAATAAAGAAGACAAATCCACATATTTCCCTATTTATTAGAATCCTAAAAGATAAGCAATGTCGGGAAAAACAACCATTAACTAAGGTATAAATCCTCCACTTTCTATCAACTCCGAGAAAAAAAGTAAAATAACTATTGCAAAGACTTCTTTCCTATTAAATTCTTATAATAAATGTAAGGTCTATTCTCTTAAACCTATTTTATTTTGTATAAACATTTCATCTTTTTCCTCTGGTGTCAACTTCTATCCCATCTTAAAAACCTTAACGATTGCCCTGAATCAGTATATACCTTGCATTATCAAGGGAGTATGTAGGCCAACCTTTGCATGCTTTCAAAAACTTCTCAATCTATGTTGCCTTATTCATTTTTAACCTTTCATCTAGCTAACTAAGTTGTCAAAGTGGCCTCCCAAGCCATGATCTTATCATTGATGTATAACTTTTTAAATTCAATTTTAATGTAAGTGAGTTAAAAATCAAAACGTCTTAACACAGGAAGTTTGCATTTATGAACTTTTTAATCTCTTAAATGTGTATTTAAGAGATACATTTTATATTATATATCTAAACTTTTATTTCCAAATATTATTTAAGAATTTCACTTTATTGTTAATAAATTTTTAATGATCATAATGTAATTTCTTACCATTTTGCTTATTGATTTGAAATAGTAACCAAATTGCCTCTTTTTTTAAAACAAATTTAATGCAATTATTGGAAAAAGAAGAGTAAATAATAAAAATTAATGAATGTATCTTTACATAGTATAAGAAGAAGGTATGTTTTACTTTTAAAGGGTGGAATAATTTATAATAAGAAGATTGTTACGGTGCTAATACAGAATCTCATCATCATCTCTCGTAATCTTTTCCCTCATCATGATCTGTGGTAATTTATTTGAACTTGTCCTCTGCAGCATCTTCATGGGATTCTCTGACAGACATCTGCATCTCTCTTCCTCTGTCAAATGTCTGATTAAGATCTTCTCTCCTCCCATCAGTCCCATCACCCCTTCCGTTCTGCCCCGATTGTCTCGATTCCTTCACTCTCGTGACTCCCTCCTTCCCTCTTTCGTGATCCCGCGCCTCCACTTCCGTGGTCTTCATCTTTTAAATTCGAGCATCCCCCGTCATTCCAGTGCTCAATTTTATTCATTGGTTTTTTACGTGATCCTCTGCTTTTGTTCCTCGATTCTTGGCTTGGCTGGGACCTCGATCTCTGCTGCCTCCCCAGCTTGCTGCTGCTCTCTGCTTCTCCCTCGCCTACATTCCCCTCTGCTCTCTGATATGTGCTCTGTCCTCATGCCTTCTCCGCGATACCTTCCCTTTTCCTCCCTTTCTTTGTCTCAGAAGGGTTATCCCCTCAGCTCTTCTGCTCACCAGGATGATCTCCTTTTTAGTCCATCTTCTCCTTCATCTTCATCGACTAGACATAACTCCTTAAACATTCCAGGTCTTTCTCATTCCAAGCAGAGCACTAAGACAGCTCCCAACATCCACGATATGGCAAGAACTAAAGACTGCCTACATTGTGCTGATCTACAGGCGGAACTGGAACAAATCCGCACGCATCAGAGACTTCTGGACGCCAAAATAGATTCCCATGCCAAACTGACCAGTGAGAAATATGAAGTAGATATCAATCTATTTCTACACAGAGTCTCCTCGCTCCAGACACAATTTAATGATTTGGCCAATAAATGCAGTCATGTCTAGGAACTAATCGAAATTCTGAAGTACATGATGGAGAAAAGGAATGCACCTAGCACTAGTTCTTTAAGTCTCAGGAATGCTGAAGTCGACAGCAAACCAGAAGATTCAACAGCACGTCAGATCAGCCATGTTAGCATAGATTAAAGATGTGTTGCAGATACTGCTTACTTCTGTCTTAGTTTGTTAGAATTTTTACTTACTCTTGTTTTCCAAAAGTAAAAAATGATAGAAGCAAAGGGAAATTTGTCTTCCCAATCATCTCCTAGCTTCGCCTTCGGGCTTAAAACTTTGTAGCACAGGAGCTCAGTCTCCCAATCTTTTTTTGGAATACAAATAACAATCGATTATGTGAAAAGAAGAAGAAGACTGTTACAGTGCAAATTCATTTTGGACTCTTGAAAAGTTTCCCACATGAGGTACTTAATTTTCACTTTTTTTTTTTGGTAGGTAAGCACCCACAGGGGATTTGAACCAGTGACCTATCACAAGGAGTGCCTTAACAGTGCACCCATTCACTGTCAATCCAAAGCCCCATGGGCTTCTTCCTTTTCACTTAAACTTTTAATAAGCATTTAATTATGTTAGAGGTTAAAGTATCACAAACATAATATTAAAATTAAGCATCAATAGGTTGTGATTCAACAATATAGTCAAACTAAAGTGCTTATTGTTAGGAATTTTCATAGGTTCCTTGTGGTGGATCATGATAAATATTGTCATGTATGAGTGCTATGCTAATTACATGTGTAGGGAGAATAACACCATGCCAACATCTCAAAATGGTTGCTGCCACCATTTAGTGAATGCCTCCTAGAATAACATGAATAGATTGTAGATTGATGCCTTTGATAGTTATGAGATGTTGGTGTGGTGTTATCCTTCTTACACATTGTGGCACTATTTATGCAACATAATGCTAAATGGCATCATCAACTATCATGAGGCAAGACTTTTCGTTCCTCTTGCATGTCCTATACCACTTAAGAATTCTAGTCACTGTCTGACACTAGCATGACCTTACTAGTTGGGCATGAACATCAACTGCTTATATCAACCATAATATACCTAATTAACATGTCCTGACCAAATGCAAGCTAGACAACTTTAACTATGTAAAATGTTAGAGGGTTTGTTTCACCATAGGCAATGTCGCGTCATCACCACCTAACCATATGTAACCTATTGTTGCCTACTCTAAGCGAAGCATACTTGAATATTTAATTGCTTAACATGAGACCATGATATCATCCATTTAATTTAACATGTGATAGTCAAGAAGATCATGTCCCTCCTTTGCCAGACATTCACATATCATCAATGCTCTTATCAACAATGCTTCCTTGCCATGCAAAACACATACAATCTACCACATTACTAAGTTGCACTATGCTCCATTGAATCTCGTTATGTAGCACCTTGTCAATTATTCATCCTAGCTGATAACAAATCCTTGGTCCTCCTAGCTTGTGTGCTAGTACATGATCCCTTACCATCTCGTGGATCACCATAAGTTAGTCAATAAGGTTACCAAAGCATATGGACTTTCCATGCAAATTTTCAAGTTGACCTAGCACACCCTTCATTGTGTCATTACCAATAGCACCTCAAGTTGGGTCCCTACAATCTCCCCCACATGAATTGTTGACGTACTCAATAACATAGTCCCATTAGCTCCTTCAATAAAAAGGGTTTTGGCGGTGAAGATACATTTCCACAGTTTCTACATTCAAACATGGGTGATACCATTTATAACTAGACTAGAGCCACGGGGGAGCACCCCCCTCGCACCTTCTCTAAAAGCACGCTCCAAATGGGAGCGTTTTTCAGGGGCGCACTCCCACAACCCAAAAAATGATCCCTGGATGTTTTGGGAGAGTCGTTCCTAGAGTATCCAAAACGCTCCTGAGAGCGCACTCCTCGGCACTCCCCAACCAAATAAATCTCTCTCGGTCCTTTACCACATGTGGGACCCATATTAGTTATTTTTTAATTTTTTGAGGGAAATGGGAGTGTTAAGGGGGCTAAAAGGCCTCCTCCCCTCCCACTTAACATCATTTTATGAGTTTGTGAGAGATATTGAGAAGGTCTTAGCCTTAAGGAGAATATTTGAGATGATTGCCACAACCATAGAGAGCCAAAGAGGTAGGGTCTAATCTCATTTTTGTTTTTTTTCCATGTAACACTTGTGTTTTTTATATGTTGAATGATTCTATCAAATATAAAAGTAGAAACTAGTTACTAGAATCTAGATGTTCTCTTCTCCTACTCTTTCCCATTCCTCCCCCATTTTATTATAGGCAAGAATCTCAAGCTTCAATAAACATGATGGGTATATGGCTTAACCTTATCTTGTTGGTTCCATTTTTTGCTACAATGATAGTATTGGGAATCATAAGAAGAATAAGTGATGAAGATTATGATGAAGTGGGTAGTGGTGGATTAGGGTACCATGGAGAAGAGGAGGATGAGTACGAAGAGGAAGAGGAAGAGGAGGATAATAGGAATGAAGTTGATGATGTAAAGAAAACCAAGTAGACCAAACACCCTTGTGGAAATATGTTATAAGGCTTGGAGGAGGGAAAGGGGGTGGAACTACTAAATTTATATGACCCCATTGCAAATCTACTTAGATAGGTTCATATACATGTGCGAGAAAGCTATTGCCTGGGTAAAGGCCATGGGATGGAAATAAGCCAGTAGGAATCAGAAAATGTGCAAATGTGACAACATAAAAGAGAGCCAAATATATAAGGGAGGAGGAGGAAGCAAAATACAAATAAAATATCAAAGGTTGAACATGAGGCTACTAACACACATAGAGCATTCAATGGTGGAATAAGAACTCTATCGACATCTACCCATGGTAGTGGATTCATAACTATAGGCACAAACATCCCTTTAAGGTGTAGAATAATGTAAAACCTCCTTGATCAAGGTTGTAGGGATGATGTGGATACAAAAGTTTACGATTTCTCTTTGCATGTGGCATATCATTCAATGTTTTTCGCTCACCTTATTGGCACAAAATGGTTACCACCATCAATAATGCCCCTAAAGGATACAAGAGCCCTGAGTATGACAAAGCTAGAACCATGACACTTGATTGAGAAAAAGGCAAAATTAAAAATGCTTTGGGTAAATTCATAAATGCTTGGAATGAATACGAGGTATCCATTGTATGTGATGGTTGGACAAATGTAAAAGGCAGGTCATTGATAAGTGTTCTTGGTGTGTTTATTGTTGGTGTAGTCCTCCTTTCATCTCATGACTACTTAGAAAAATTCAAGACCAACATCAACATTGCAGAACCATTAATTTAAACAATTCAAACTATTGGTACATACAATGTCATCCAAGTCACTATTGATAATGTTTCTAATTGTAAGGCAGCGGGAACAATCAATGAGGATAGATAGCCCAATATATTTTGGTCTGGGTACTTGGTTCACACAATGAACCTTTTGACACATGACATTATTAAGATAAAGGAACCTAAATACAAATGGATTGGTTCATTGTACAAGAGAGGTAAGTACATGATAAGGATTATTACCAATCATAACAATGCCAATGCCTTTCTCCGTAGTCTCTCAAGGTTGGAGCTATTGAAGATTGTACAGAATAAATTTGCTAGCTATTACCTCACCTTTAGGTGCTTTTTGAAAGTAAGAGATGCATTGGTTAGTATGGTATCAAGTGAATCATGGCAAGTATTAAAGGACAATACTGCAATCACACCTGTCAGGGAATATTTTTAGGAGGTGGAGGGCACCATTCTTAATGATCAGATTTTGAGCAAGTGTGAAGTATGTTTTGTAGTTCACCAAGCCCATTTATAACATGATTTGTTTTGCAAATACAAATGTGTCAGTGATTGGGGAGGTCTATGAGCAGATGGATAACATGCTAGGGAAAATCAAAGATAATGTTCAATCGAAAGATGCCATCTTGCATGATCATATTCACAACACACGTGGTTGAAAGATGGAATAATCTTAATGTTTCACTCCATGCCTTGACATATGCCCTTACGCAAAAATACTACTCTCCATCTTGGTTGGCCAAACTTGCACCTAGGGTTGGGGTTAGGAGAAAACCCCATACAGATCTAGGGGTACAAAATGGGTACATGCTAGCATTAAACAATCTACTTCTTGATAGGGAGGAGTGTACAAGATTGCATGGAGAATTAAGCAAATTCCTCGATAAGATTAGAATTTTTGGTACTTTGCATGCAATTGATGATAAATATATATTGGATCCTATTGAATGGTAGAAGATGTATTGGCAACTAAAGTGCTTTCACAAGTGGTTAGTACTTCTTCTCTAGAGAAGTGTTGGAGCAGTTATAGCCTCAACCACAATGTTAAAATAAATTGCCTCAATGAAAACTAGGCAAAAAGCTTGGTTTATGTACACTACAACTTAAGGTCGATGACACATTATTGTAATCATACTCAATTTGATAAGGCATATATCACTTGGGACAACAACACAATAGAGGATAATTTAGAGGATGGAGCCTTACATTTAGAATAGATGGAAGCATAATTTTTGGACGATGAGGATGATAGTCATCAAGCAACAACAACGACATCAATAGTAATGCCAACCCCCATCCACTAGTAGGGCTCAAGTTGCACTAGCTTTTCCACAACCTCCATCAACAATATTGCATGGAGGTCACGTGCCTTCTGGTTTTGAATGTAGTTCATGACCATTGCAGAGTCAGACTATGTGGGAGGAATCTCCCATTGTTCATAAATCATGAGAAAAGAAATTAGAAATTTAACGTGGAAAGAATAAATTTTAGTAGATAATATATTTATTTTTCTTTTCTAGTTTATAATACTTTTTATAACTATTGACTCTTTCATATTTATTATGGCATTTTTTGTACACAATACATGACAATTTAAGTTTCAAGTTTGAAGTTGGCAATTATAACTCAATGGTAATGCCAAATTCATGATAATTTGTCGTAGGAAAATCACTTTGTTCAACGACTTACACCTTACTTAGGTTACACTAGTGGTAAAATGGGTGTGATTATGAATATGATGCTTCGTGAAACATTTTGTTTCATGTTTGATATTCTTTATTATAGTTTGGTAATGGTTACAAGTACAACTTTAGTGATGACAAATGAATTTTGAAACTTTGAAACTTTAAGGTTGATGAAAATCGAGATGTCATGGACCTATGACTGATTAAGATTATAACTACTAGATGATTGATGTTATATGGTTTAATCCATGCTTATTTTTATTTTTATTTTTTATTTTTTATTTTATTTACTAATTCATCATTCTACTGCTTTGTTGAATTTAGCATTTCCATATATAATATAATATATATTATATAAAAAATGTTACTAAAAACACTCTCAACCCAGAAGCTTCTGAAAATTGTCGCTCCCACTCCCGCTTCCAAGCAGCCTTGCACTAAACTAAACTTAACATCTCGATTGAGTATTTCATACCGCTCAAGAACATTAGTTGTCATAGAACATCACCATGATCGTCTTAGTTGGGAATAAACATCAATTGCTTGTAACACCTGTAATACACCTAAACAACATATTTTAATCAAAACCCAACTAGGCATTTTCAATTGGGTATAATGGGAGTGCTCATTTCACCCTAGGCAATATTGTGTCTTCACCACCCAAACATAGCAACCCATTGTTGCCTCATTTGGATCAAACATACTTGAACAACTGATTACCTGGTGTGAGACCATGCCATCATCCATTTAAGTCAATATGTGATATTCAATGATGATCACGTCCCTTCGTCGTTAGACATTCACGTATCTTCCTTGCACTTATCAAGACTATTACCTTGCCACAAACAACACACATAATCTATCACATTAGTAAGTCATGTTGTCCTTCGTCCCACTCGATAAGACATCTTTCTTTCTCTTAACCTATTTACCAATACATTATCCACACCATCTTAAGAATCACTTTGACTCAATCACCAAGACTACCAAAGTATATGGACTCTACATGCAACTCCCCAAATATGTTTGATGCACTTTCCATTGTACTATTAACAATAACACCTCGTGTCACATACTTACACTAACCATTTTGGAGTGTTATTATGACATTAACTTTCTTGCACAATGACTCCGACATTGTGATATTACTCATTTTGTAACACATCTCAATCATCCATCCATATTATTCTAGAAAACATCATAATAGTGACATCAATAATAATTTTGAAATATTAATATAATATTATTTTCACTATTATTATAACGCTTGTGACATAAACAAACAATTTTGAAATATTGATATAGTATTATTTTTGCTATTGAGCAGGTCACTTGTTACCCATAATATTTATCCTCATGATACATTACACATCTAAATAATATTTATTTTCATTCCCATGACACATGACACATCTCAATGAAGTATTCCAATTCAAAGAATACCACTTAGAGTACTGCGCGCGCAGAGCACCCATGGCATTATTCCGGGTAACCGCTTAATGATGCCACCAACGATGTCGAAATAGTGGCTTAGAGTTATACTCCTTGGAAACAATAAGGCATCATCATGCCTCTTGCGCGCGGCTATATTTATCTTCATCCCTCATGGTGCGAGAGTCGAGACACAGAGGTTAAATGAATAGCTTTCAAATAAACAGAAATCACACGGTCAACCCAAATTATTTCTGGAAAAAGTAAAAGCAAAATATGAGGTGGAAATTATATTGGTGCCACTTCATACATGTGCGCAGAGGAGATAAACAATAAGAAATGGTCAGCGCTCTCGCTGCCATCCTGCAACTAAATTGCGAGAGCCCTCTGTTGCGTTAAGCCGCGTCGAACGCCAATGGCCCGGATGGTAGCTGAGCCCAATCCGTCGATCGCCATGCCCGGCGGATTGAGTTGAAGCGATTGCGATTTGAGCGCCAGTCTGTTACAGGGCAGCCGATGTTGCTGCTGCTGGCGATGGCGGTGGATTCGTCCAGAACAGTCTACAGGTTTGTTTTTGCAGACGATTTATGCGAAGCTCAGTTATTTTGATATTAACTAATATGAACGCTGGGCGAGATTGAATGCGATATGGTTTAAAATTTAAAGGTTTAGGGTATTTTACAGGGGGGTTCAATATATTTCAAGGGTTTGATACTTAGAGGTGCGATTAGTGGTTCTCTTGCGATGAAAATGGGGAGGAAAAATTACCCTGCTTCGGCTTCTGATTATAAATTGCTGGAGGAGGTTGGGTATGGAGCGAGTGCCACCGTGTACAGGGCCATCTGCTTGCCTATGAACGAGGTCGTGGCCGTTAAGTGCCTGGATCTTGATAGATGCAACAGTAATCTGGTGAGTTCGTTTCGTCATTTTCTTTTTGGGTTTTGTTTTTGAGGTTGTTTTATGTTTAATTAATATAAGATCAAAGATTGCTTTGCGGTGTGTTATGAAGATTCTCCACTGAGTATGACTCTTGGACAATTTTGACGAATTTCCGCACTACTTTACCCAAGCAGATTACTTAACATAAGCTTTCAATTGGTTTAGCAAAGCATTTTGTTAAGCCTTTTATGTCGAGTTTGACGTTAGGACAGTTTGATTAAATTCTACATTGCTCGGCATGGAAAGACCGATTAATATATGATTTGAAGTGGCTTTGTTCTGTGTTTTTAAAAGGTTTTTTCTGTCAATGATCATTTCTGGTTAGTTTGTGCTTTTGAAAAATGCTTATTATGAAATTAATACAGACTCTCACTACCGCATTGGGCAGTGTTTTTTTATTTTTTTTCTTTGAGGTTCTTTCTTTATTGGAATTGTGAGACGAAGAGAGTGAAAATTTTAATCTATTTTCCGTTCTATTTTTTTTGTAAAATTAGCTAATTTTGACTATAAAATATATAAAAAAAGGTTACAAACACACCAAACTATGGACAGTAGTCGGAAGGGACAGCCCGGCTGTTATACAAAATCTGAGGGTCTTTCTGGTACCACGTCTTCACCTCAGGGGGTTGTTTTGGTAGTATGAACTGAAAAACAAAACAGAGACACAAACAGAGACCCCATGGATCTAAAAACACAGTGATAGCAGAGACCCTGTGGGTCTAAAACAGACACCTGCAGGAGCTAAAACAGAGCTATAAAATTGATTCATAAGAAAGCTAAACAGCATAACCTGGGAGTCATTCTTTGGAGCCAGGGTTCACATCAATGAGTGTGGGAGGGGTGGGCCCTTGCTCCTGTGGACTAAACTGCTTCCTCTGATACTTCTGCCATGACATCGGCTTCTTCTTTTTCCTGATCTAACCTACTTGCTGGCAGCACTGCCTCCTCTACTTCCGCCTCCTCACCAGCATCCTCTCCATTGTCTGCCTCAGAACTCCCAATAGCATTGATGAGATTCTCATACTTGCTGTTCAGTTGGTCCATCTTCTTGAGAATCTCACTGTTTTCGTTTCCCTTATGTTCTAAAGCACAAGCCACAAACTATTTGATTTGCCAATATAATCCACTGTCTTGGAATATTTGGTGTCCCTGCTCCTTGAAAACCCAGCGTCTGGAAATCATGGAAGAATTTATTCATTAACTCTGTTGCTTCAGGTGCATTCCGTTTCCGGCCTTATTTTGTTATCAACATCCTCCACCTCGTGTTTAACGTTTGCTGAAAATCTTCTTTGGTTGGCTTCTCCAAGAGCCTTTGCTTGCAGTTATTTCTTCTTGGCTTCAGACGGCGTGGTCATCAAGTTGCCCTTGTTCTGCTGCTTTGTCGTAGTTGCTTGTGTTCGAGAGCCTTACCTGCATCCATGGCCACAGTTTCCCCGGTATTTCAGTGCCTTCCTACCAGACTGTTTCTGTGTTTTAACAATCCAACAGCATATGCCTCACAGACTTCAGTTGGACTGGCAATCCAGATAGGTGACACTGTAGGAATGACACCCGAAACAAGCAAGCATCTCTCATGGCGATTGGAAACTTTAATGGCTGCACTGTCTCACCATTATGGGCAGAGTGGTTTGATCTGGCCCTCTGTAAGTCATTATGCTCCTTTGTATTTCATGGCGATAAGCTAAGTCACGGGGTTCGGCGAATTTAATCCTAGAGATTCGAAATTCACCGAACTTCAACCGAATTCGAATTTGATCGATCAGGATCACCGAACAAAATGCGGAACTCGAACCCCGAACTTCATGAATTTCGAATTAAATGCGCTATTAAATTCGTTTTAGGTTCGTTTTTTCCTAGTTTTAAAAAATTGGAATTTTATGTGGGCTCGTCTAAATCAGGGATTCATTTATTCGCAGTTTAAAAATTAAAAAATATTTAAATTTCGTTGTTTATGTGGCCCGTGGGTTTGGTTTTGTTGCAACTTGCGGGTTTTGTTTTGTTTTATAAAATAGATCAGTGACCAAAACACAGTGACCAATCCATAAAACCAAAACAAAGCTCTCCGCGGGTTTTCGACGCATAGCGGCATACACTGGTGACCACTGACAACACGATGCATAGCGGCATACATAGCTCGGCCACAACAGCGTGGCCTCGTGCACGCCTACACAACTCGGCGGCTTGACCATCTCTTGCAAGTTGCACACCTACACAGTTGCGTACTAGTATTTGTTTTGTTTTTGTTTATAAACAACTCTGCCCTCTCCTGCACCGTGCACGTATACACAGGCTGAGACTCTATTGGACAACAAACGACATTCCTGAGGCAATGTAAGGGTTTTGAAGGATTAATCTCTGTGGCAGTAAGGGTGACTGGCAGCAAATTATCATCTAGGCCGACGACCAACCTCAGAAGGCAGCGGATCACACTTGGAGATAATTCAGAGTTTTGTTGAGGGCTGCAGTTCTGACAGAGCAGTGAGCTGCCTTCAACAAGCCTACAAGCAGCCTCCAGCAAGCCGTACTGTCCAGACTCTAGCCTCTAGGTAAGTCAAAAATTAAAATACATGCTTTTTTTATCAGTTAAATACAATTTACTAGTTTTTTATCAGTTAAATACAATCTATTAGTAAGTCACAAATAACATTTTACTATTTTTTTTAATATAGTGTTTTGACTCTCAGGCTTCAACCTGAGAGATCCAGACACTTTAAAGTTATTTTATAAATTATAGTTTCATAATTTCATTCTACAAAAAAAATATAAAACTAATGAAAATGTAAATTAAAAAAAAATTTGCAGACATTTCAGGCTTCAAGCCTTCACCTCATTTTTCAACAATCAAAAGTTTAGAACCTTCAAATTTCAATGGAACCCCCAAAATCAACTGCTGTAGCATGGAATTTTGTCAAAAAAGAGGGAAAAATCTTTTGTGTCAATTGTGTGGACATCAATTCACTGGCTCTTTAACTAGAGCAGTGGATCACCTTCGCAGTATTAGCAATGGAAGTGGAGGTGGTGTTGAAGGCTGCACTAAGATCTCTAATGAACCAAAAACCACAGTGGAGAAAGACTATTTCACTTCAAAGATGGAAAAGGAGAAAAGGGAAAATAAGAGGCAACGAATTGAGAGGGAGATTGCCATGTCTTCCTCCAACACCATTAATTCAACCTCAACCATTGGTGGATCAAGTTCTACTTAAGTAAAAACAGGTGGAACCAAAACATTAAATCAATTCTGGAAACTTGTTGAGAGACAAGAAGTTGATGATGCTGTTGCAGAATTCTTTTATGCATGTGCAATTCATTTTAATGTGGCGAGGAGTCCATATTTAAAAAATGTAATTAAAAAGGCCATTGATTTTGGGAAGGGCTATGTTCCTCCTGGATTTGAAGCCTTAAGGACAACTTTGCTAAAGAAAACAAAAGACAAAGTGACAGGAAAGTTGGTTCAGATTAAAGAGTCTTGGAAGCTTACAAGATGTACAATTTTGAGTGATGGTTGGTCAGATTTGTGTCATCGCCCATTGATCAATGTGCTTGTTTATAGTCCTTAAGGGGTACTTTTCTTGAAGGCAGTAAATGAAATGGATCGGGTGAAGACATCAGAATTTATTTTTGGAATTTTGGATGAAGAAATTCAAGAGGTTGGGGAGGAAAATGTGGTCCATGTTATTATAGGTAATGCATCAAATTGTGTTGGTGCAGGGAAACTGATTATGGAAAAGTATAATCACATTTATTGGACCCCTTATGCAACTCACTACTTGGATTTAATTTTGCATGACTTTGCCAAATTTCCTTGGGGCAACGAGACAATTCGAAGAGCCAAAACAATTACAAACTTCATCATCAACCATCGTCTCACTTGGAGCATATATAGGAAGAATGCATCAAAAGAGTTGTTGAGGCCTTGTGATACAAGGTTTGCCACTTTTTATATTACTCTGAAAAGAGTTGTTGAGGAAAAAGCGAGCCTAAGAGTTGTTTTTTGCAATACTGAGTGGGAGAGATCTACCATTTCAAAGAAACTAAGGGGAAAAATGTTGAACAAATAGTGCTCAATAATAGCTTTTGGGAAAATGCAAACAAGGTTTTAAAAATATGTGGCCCAATTGTTAATGTGCTCCACATGGTTGATGGTGACAAACCTTGTATGGGTTTTGTTTATGAAAGCATTGATCATTGCAAAGAGACCATTGCATGTGCTTTTAATAATGTGGAAGCTGATTACCAGGACTTAGGAGATATGGGATTTAATTGATCAAAGATGGAAGATGATGCATAGTCCATTACATGCAGCAACATGCTATTTGGACCCTAGATTGTTTGGGTTATCAAGACATAGGGATGAAGAAGTCATGAATGGACTTATCCAGGCTATTGAGAAGCTAAATCCAGATTTAGAAATTGCAGGTTTGGTCAGAAGTCAGTTGAGGGCATACAGGTTAGAAGAAGGGCTATTTGGAACACAATCAACAAAGTATGGTGGGAATTTTATGGTTCAGGGGCACCAGAATTGCAAAATTTTGCAATTCGTATCTCAAGCCAGGGATAAAGTGCATCAGCATGTGAAAGTAATTGGAGTTCCTTTGACCACATTCATTCCAAGAAAATAAATAGATTGTTATCTGGAAGATTAGAAGATTTTGTTTATGTTCGTAGTAACTTGCAGTTGGCTTTGAAAAATGGGGCTAAAGAGTCATCCAATTCCTCTACTTCGTGGATCGATCCTGTTCCAAATGCATCAATGGATGAAGCTGATTTTTACATTGATAGTGACATTGACAGGGAATTGAGTGATGAATCTGATGCTGAAGCATCTAGTGGGTTCACAGCTCCTACTGCTCTTAATGATATAGAACTTTTTGATATAACAAGTGGGCCACAGGAACATCAAGGATAAAACTCGTGTTCCTGTCTTAGATTTCTAGTTTATTTTTGGTGTGAACAATTTTCTAAAACTGCCAAGCTACTTTAAACTTCCGAGTTTATATATTTTGAATATTTTTTTATGAGATTGTTTTTCATATATGAAATCTGATATGGCCCATGGTTTTGTTGAATTTGATATGGTTGCGAATGTCTATGATGAATTTCTCACCTTGTTTACTATGTATGAAAGTTGGTTCTTTATTGGCACTTGCTTTCATTGTTTATAAAATTATGTGGAAATGATTTAAATTTTTGAGCAATAACCTTATGTGTTTGCAATGTGCATTATGGACTTTGAATTTGACTTTAAATTGATTTTTTTCTATATATATACATTTTTTTTCTTTCAGATTTCTATATGTTGAATTTTATGTCGAACTTTATTGGCAAAATTTTAGGTGCCGAACTTTATTCGAATTTCAAGGTCGTTGAACTCGAACACAAACACAAACCTAGTGACTTAGACAATAAGTGATGTTGGAGAATCAAGCTGTGATGATGAGGATCCTTCATTATTTGCCCCCCTGTACTCTTTACATGGTCAACACACCATTTGTTGTCCTAGGGCTGTAGGGGAGGCTCCCCCTCCCCGAATCCGTTCCCAATTCGCTCCTGTTTGGGAGTGATTTTCAAGAGCGCGTTCCTGATAAAAAAAATTCACTCCCTAGTTTTTGTCGCAAAGATGCTCCAAATGCAATTTTTTTCAAAGAAACAAGAATTTTTAAGTGGGGCAACCTAATATTAGCCTATGGCCCTAGTATTGATATGCAATTCGTACTAATGTTAATTTCTTAAAGTAAAAGGATGAAAATGAAACATCCTTTTACTTAAAATTTTAACATAACCATGAAATGACTCAAGATGTTTGAGAGTGGTTCCGACCGTCCGACCTCATTGGATTTTATATTGAGAAAGTAGAATTTTAGATCTCACAGAAAATCTAGTAGACTTATTAGTTTTTCAGGATTTGGGGGATTGCAACGTTTCCATTGGATTTTGTCATGTACT
Organism: Pinus taeda; assembly: GCA_000404065.3. Lineage (NCBI taxonomy): Eukaryota > Viridiplantae > Streptophyta > Pinopsida > Pinales > Pinaceae > Pinus > Pinus taeda. The sequence continues at coordinate 49,534 of APFE031447480.1, read as the reverse complement.
AGGGTATGGAACTCATATTTAATCAAGAGCACCAAACCCTCTATGTACCTTGATGTTAGTGACATTGGTTGTCGAACTCCTCTATCACGACCCTACTAAAAATGTACCCATCACTCAAATAAAATCTCGACTCGACATGCCATTTTTTTTTCTATCTTATGTTAATGCTTAGAGGGTGATATTAATGACAAAGATCCCAAGTGTGAAAATTCCTCAATCCTGGGAATCCCTACTGCAACAACTGATGATATTTCTCCTACTTGTTAGATTTACATGAACAAGTAATTTGCAGTTTCCAACGACAAAGATCGAAATACATACATTGCAACCTACACCATTAAAATAATATGCCGAAATAAGAAACTGAACAATAGAGAAAGATACAACACAAATAACACAGTTGTTTTTGGACAAACGTCCCTGAAAAACCCAATGCGGGAAAACCAATGCAGTAGATCTGAGGGTTTTTATTATTAAGCTGAAGTTATTTTTGAATATAATCTCTGGATGCCTTGTTGTCAATCCAGTACAAAGAATATCACACGACAGAAGAAATTAGTGAGATTACCTCACTCTACACTGCAAGTCTCGGCTAATTCGACAGCTGAACCCAACGAGTTCCTCAGCTACTTCTGCGCTGCCCCTGCGTGGGCATGCGCCAGCCTCTAAGGCACTGTGTCACCTCTGCCAGGAATCGATTTGCCTTCTGGAGTTTATTCCAACCCTCTCGGCTCAGAAATGTCAACCTCCTCAGCAATTTCAGACTTTTGCATGAAGGCTTCTGCGCTGCTCTGTGAGCCCTTATTGGCTCTGCATGGGGCCTATGTGAGCCCTTCCTGGCTCTGCGTGGGGCCTTCATGAGCCCTTCTTGGCTCTGTATCACCCTCTCTGGCCTCTACGCTGCCTCTTCTGTGTGTCTCTCTGCCTCTCTGTTGAGTATTCTTGGCTCTGGAGAAGATCCTCCAACCAAAATTTCCTTTGCCCCTCTCTGCGTGAGCACTACAAATCAATGCGCCGCCTCTAGCTTCAATAGTTCGATCTTACTGATCAACTCTGTGTATTTTCCAAATGACCCTCAAGCCTCCTTAAATAATCTTCTCGTTGACATTCAATGGCCCATATTAGAAGCTAATCAATGGCTAAGATCATTTCTGCTTGATCCTCATCTTCTTCTAGAAGTTACACCCACAGTTAGATTAATACCCATTAATTATTTTAATTTCCTAAGTTTAGACTTAGGGGTCCCATTAAAAATAATTAATTATTTTATTAAAACTGTCTTCGGGTGGAATTTCCCAAAACGCTTTTTGGGTTCTTTGGAATACATGTGCCCAGGCCTCCCTGCAAAATTTGAGACTAGGAGCACATCCGATGCTACTAGAAATCAACACTCCCTCTTAGCGAGGAATGTGCTGTAGCAATGCCTCCCACTGAAGCATCACCTTGACTTCATAACATTGTCCTTAGCACCGTTGATGTTTGACATGTTGTCCACCAACAACTGCGCTGTTGCTGCAACTCTATTGTTGTCGACACTGCCATTGTCAACACTGCATCCGTACTACAACCCTCTCTAAATTTCTGCATCTGTGCTGCCGCTGACACTGGCACTGCACTGCAAACTGCTGCTGCTACTGCATCAACAACAGAAAAACATCCCAAATCACTGAACAAGTGTTCAACATAGATGCATCTCGATGCTGAAGGTCTGACTGCTGCTAGTCCCACGTTGCCCCTCTGAAGCCACTGCGTTGCTGCTGTTGCATTGTGCCTCTCTGCACTGCTGCAACTTTGCACTGTGCTGCTCAAATTTGGCGTCCTAGCTACTACATCTATCACTTCAACACTCCTTTGCACCATCTGACACTTAGTCCATCCTGCTACTACTCATCTGGGCTCCCGTAGTTAGGAATCGATCCGAGAGGTGGGCTCCCTAAGGATCCTGCCCATCTATAGCTCTTTCGAACTACAACTCTAAATCAACCCACCTCCCTCCGGTCATGGCAAACTCCTCCTCCTCGATCTTCGCGGGTGCAGCCTTCGGATCGTGTTCTCATCTTTGTCTTTCTTCTTGAGAGGACATTGTGTTGCATAGTGACCCATTTCACCACACCTGAAGCATTTAATCTTCGAGACGTCCTTCTTCCGCCTTCACTGCTCATGCTGCCCCTTGGATGCAAGGGCCACATTCTCATCCTCCTCCTTGGGCTTCGACCCACTGTTGTTGCTTCCGTCAAGCCTATACTTGACTAGGTATCTCCTCAACTCTTCCTGCTTGAAGGCTTCCCACATACTATCCTAGTCTGGCAAAGCTGCCCTGCCCAGGATGCTCTAGACAAAGACTTGCCACTCTTTTGAGACTGAGTTTAGGGCCAGTCTCACCATCTCGGAACCTTGAGGTGTAGACCCCACAGTTGCTAACTCGTCCCGGGTTTCCTGAAGCTTTGTGAGGAATGAATCTATGCACTCCCCCTTTTGCATATGCGCAGATCTCAGTTTCTGCTCTAAGTACATCTTTCGCTGCTCGGAAGATCTTTGACACAACGTTGCCAAGGCATCCCACATCTCCTTAGCAGCTCCTTTGCTAGCGATGTGACAATCCGCACGATCCTTTACTCCATCAAGGATCTTCCTCTTCGCCTTCGCCATTTCTGCTTGGTATTTCTTGAGCAGATCTGCATCTGCGGGCACAGCCACCACACTGTCGACATAGGTCTTGAGAGAATGTTCATCTAGAAGGAACGACATCCTTGCCTGCCAGATGACATAGTTGGATGCCCCATCCAACCTGTTTGGATCTCTCAACCCACTGGTTGCCATCTCTACCACGAAAATGTCGAATTGCTCCTCTTTGTCTTTTACTGTTGTTGCTCAGCCAATAAGAAAACGAACTTCTTGGCGGGAGACCTACTGAGGAAAAATTCCCTTACTATGCTTCTCCTCTCTCTTCTGACGTCTTTCAGCCCAACAATTTGCCTGGTGAAAGAACTGCGTCCCACGAGCTCTTCCTCAAGCTGAGGCTCAACGTTGCTCCCTCTGCCACGATAAAATTTCGATCTGGAAGCCCTTCCTCTCTGTCGACTCACTCAGAGAGAGACTTTCCTTGAAAATTCAGCCCTCTTGGCTTGGATTGTGCAATCCCTTTGGGGATTTGAACTGCTTCCTCCTGCAACAATTCGACCTCCTTCTTTGCTCAGCGCTGGGTTCTCTGTCACTGTTCTTCTTGCTTCACCCGCACTGATCTGATACCATGTGAAAATTCCTCAAACTCGGGAATCCCTACTGCAACAACTGATGATATTTCTCCTACTTGTTAGATTTACATGAACAAGCTATTTGCAGTTTCTTACAACAAACATCGAAATACTTACACTGCAGCTTACACTATTAAAATAATATGCCGAAACAAGAAACCGAACAATAGAGAAAGATACAACACAAATGACAGTTGTTTTTGGACAAACGTCTTCGGAAAAACCCAATGAAGGAAAACCGGTGCAATAGATATGAGGGTTTTTATTATTAAGCTGAAGTTATTTTTGAATACAATCTCTAGATGCCTTGCTAGCAATCCAGTATAGAGAATATCATCTGGCATAAGAAATTAGTGAGATTACCTCACTCTACACTGCAAGTCTCGGCTGATCCTATAGTTGAACCAATGAGTTCCCCGACTACTTTTGTGCTGCCCTTGCGTGGGCCTGCGTCAGCCTTTAAGGTACTATGTCACCTCTGTTAGAAATCGATTTGCCTTTTGGAGCTGATTCTAGCCCTCCCGACTCAAAAACGTCAGCCTCCTCAGCAAATTCAGAGTTTTGCGTGAAGGCTTCTGCCCTGCTCTGTGTGGGGCCTGCGTCAGCCCTTCCTCGCTCTACGTCGTCTTTGGAAAAACCCAATGAAGGAAAACCGATGCAACAGATATGAGGGTTTTTATTATTAAGCTGAAGTTATTTTTGAATACAATCTCTAGATGCCTTGCTAGCAATCCAGTACAGAGAATATCATCCGGCATAAGAAATTAGTGAGATTACCTCACTCTACACTACAAGTCTCGGCTGATCCTGTAGCTGAACCAACGAGTTCCCCGACTACTTCTGCGTTTCCCTTGCGTGGGCTTGCGTCAGCCTCTGAGGTACTATGTCACCTCTGTTAGAAATCGATTTGCCTTCTGGAGCTGATTCTAGCCCTCCCGACTCAGAAACGTCAGCCTCCTCAGCAAATTCAGAGTTTTGCGTGAAGGCTTCTGCCCTGCTATGTGTGGGGCCTGTGTCAGCCCTTCCTCGCTCTGCGTCACCCTCTCTGGCCTCTTTTCTTGGCTTCGAAGAAGATACTCCAACCATAATTCCCTCTGCCCCTCTCTGCATGATCACTACAAATCACTGCGCTGCCTCTAGGTTCAACGATTCGATCTGACTGATCAACTCTGTGTGTGTTTTCCAAATGATGACCCTCAAGCCTCGTTAAATAATCTTCTTGTTGACATTCAACGACCCAAATTAGAAGTTAATCAATGGCTAAGATCATTTATGCTTGATCCTCATTTTCTTTTAGAAGTTACACCCACAGTTAGATTAATACCCACTAATTATTTTAATTTCCTAAGTTTAGACTTAGGGTCCCATTAAAAATAATTAATTATTTTAATAAAACTGTCTCCAGGTGGAATTTCCCAAAACGCTTTCTAGGTTCTTTGGAATACATGTGCCCAAGCCTCCGTGCACAATTTGAGACTTAGAGCACATCCGATGCTACCAGAAATCAACACTCCCTCTTAGCGAGGAATGTGCTCTATCAATGCCTCCCACTGAAGCATCACCTTGACTTCATAACATCGTCCTTAGCACTGCTGATGTCTGACATGCTGTCCACCAACAACTGCGCTATTGCTGCAATTGTACTGTTGTCGACACTACCATTGTCAACACTGCATCCTATCAGAATTTCTGCATCCGTGCTGTTGTTGGCACTAACAACTGCCATTGCACTGCAAACCTAAGTCCTTCGTGTTCGAGTCCGGCAACCTTGAAATTCGAATAAAGTTTGGCACCTAAAATTTTGCCGATAAAGTTTGACATAAAATTTGACATATAGAAATTTGAAAAAAAAATGTGTATCTATATATATATATATCAATTTGAAGTCAAATTCAAATTCCATAATGCACATTGCAAGCACATAAGATCATTGCTCAAAGATTTAAATCATTTCCACATAATTTTATAAACCATGAAAATGAGTGCCAATAAAGAACCAACTTCCATACATAGTAAACAAGGTGAGAAATTCATCATAGACATTCACACCCATATCAAATTCAACAAACCATGGGCCATATTAGATTTCATATATTGAAAAACAATCTGATAAAAAAATATTCAAAATATATAAACTCGAAAGTTTAAAGTAGTTTGGCAGTTTTAGAAAATTGTTCATGCAAAAAGTAAACTAGAAATCTAAAACAGGAACACAAGTTTTATTCTTGATGTTTCTATGGCTCACTTGTTATATCAAAAAGTTCTATCATCAAGAGCAATAGGAGCTGTGAATCTGCTAGATGCTTTAGCATCAGATTCATCACACAATTCCTCGTCAATGTCACTATCAATGTAAAAATCAGCTTCATCCATTGATGCATTTGGAATAGGATCGGTCCACAAAGTAGAGGAATTGGACGACTCTTTAGCCACATTTTTCAAAGTCAACTGCAAGTTACTACAAACGTAAACAAGATCTTCTAATCTTCCAGATAACAATCTATTTCTTTTCTTGGAATGAATGCGGTCAAAGGAACTCCAATTTCTTTCACATGCTGATGCACTTGATCCCTGGCTTGAGATACGAATTGCAAAATTTTGCAATTTTGGTGCCTCTGAACCATAAAATTCCCACCACACTGCTTGGTCACTTCTTCTCCTATCATACTTTGCTGATTGTGTTCCAAATAATCCTTCTTTTAACCTGTATGCCCTCAACTGACTTCTGGCCAAACATGCAATTTCTAGATTTGGATTTAGCTTCTCAATAGCCTGGATAAGTCCATTCATGACTTCTTCATCCCTATGTTTTGATAACCCAAACAATCTAGGGTCCAAATAGCATGCTGCTGCATGTAATGGACTATGCATCATCTTCCATCTTTGATAAATTAAATCCCATATCTCCTGGTAATCAACTTCCACATTATTAAAAGCACTTGCAATGGTCTCTTTGCAACGATCAATGCTTTCATAAACAAAACCCATACAAGGTTTGTCACCATTAGCCATGCGGAGCACATTAACAATTGGGCCACATATTTTTAAAACCTTGTTTGCATTTTCCCAAAAGCCATTATTGAGCATTATTTGTTCAACATTTTTCCCCTTAGTCTCTTTTGAAAGGGTAAATCTCTCTCACTTAGTATTGCAAAAAACAGCTCTTAGGCTCACTTTTTCCTCAACAACTCTTTTCAGAGTAATGTAAAAAGTGGCAAACCTTGTATCACAAGGCCTCAACAACTCTTTTGATGCATTCTCCCTATATATGCTCAAAATGATACAATGGTTGATGATGAAGTTTGCAATTGTTTTGGTTTTTCGGATTGTCTCATTGACCCAAAGAAATTTGGCTAAGTCATGCAAAATTAAATCCAAGCAGTGAGCTGCACAAGTGGTCTAATAAATGTGATTATACTTTTCCATAATCAATTTCCCTGCACCAACACAATTTGATGTATCATCTGTAATAACATGGACCACATTTTCCTCCCCAACCTCTTGAATTGCTTCATCCAAAATTCCTCAAATAAATTCTGATGTCTTCACTCGATCCATTGCATTTATTGCCTTCAAGAAAAGTACCCCTTGAGGACTATAAACAAGCACATTGACCAATGGGCAATGACACAAATCTGGCCAACCATCACTCAAAATTGTGCATCCTGTAAGCTTCCAAGATTCTTTAATCTGAACCAACTTTCCTGTCACTTTGTCTTTTGTTTTCTTTAGCAAAGTTGTCCTTAAAGCTTCAAATCGTGAGGAACATAGCCTTTCCCAAAATCATTGGCCTTTTTTAATTACATTTTTAAAATATGTACTTCTTGTCGCATTAAAGGGAATTGCACATGCATAAAAGAATTCTGCGACAACATCATCAACTTCTTGTCTCTCAACAGGTTTCAGAATTGATTTAATGTTTTGGTTCCACCTGTTTTTACTTGAGTAGAACTTGAGCTACCAATGGTTGAGATTGAATTAATGGTGTTGGAGGAAGACATGGCAATCTCCCTCTCAATTCGCTGCCTCTTATTTTCCCTTTTCTCCTTTCCCATCTTTCAAGTGAAATAGTCTTTCTTCATTGTGGTTTTTTGTTCATCAAAGATTTTAGTGCAGCCTTGAACACCACCTCCACTTCCATTGCTAATATCGAGAAGGTGATCCACTGCTCTAGTTAAAGAGCCAGTGAATTGATGTCCACACAGTTGACACAAAAGATTTTCCCCTCTTTTTTGACAAAATTCCATGCTACAGCAGTTTATTTTGGGGGTGCCATTGAAATTTGAAGGTTTGAACTTTTGATTGTTGAAGACTGAGGTGAAGGCCTGAAGCCTGAAATGTCTGCAATTTTTTTTAATTTACATTTTAATTAGTTTTATATTTTTTTTGTAGAATGAAATTATGAAACTATAATTTATAAAATAAATTTAAAGAGTCTGGATCTCTCAGGCTGAAGCCTGAGAGTCTAGACACTATATTAAAAAAACTAGTAAATTGTAATTTGTGACTTACTGATAAATTGTATTTAACTGATAAAAAACTAGTAAATTGTATTTAACTGATAAAAAAAATATGTATTTTAATTTTTGACTTACCTGGAGGGAGTCTGGACAATGCGGCTTGCTAGATGCTTGCTTGAAGGTGGCTCGCTGCTCTGTCAGAAATACAACGCTCAACAGAACTCTGAATTATCTCCAAGTGTGTGCCGCTACCTACTGAGGTCGGCCGTCAACCTAGATGATAATTTGTTGCCAGTCACCCTTGTTTCCACAGAGATTAATCCTTCAAAACCCTTACGTTGCCTCAGGAATGCCGTTTGCTGTCCAATAGAGTCTCAGCCTGTATATGCGTGCACGATGCAGGAGAGGGCAGAGCTGTTTATAAACAAAAACAAAACAAATATTGATACACAACTGTGTATGCGTGGAACTTGCAAGAGAGGGCCGAGTTGCTGAGCTGTGTATGCATGCACGAGGCTGAGCTGTGTATGCCGCTATGCGTCGTGCTGCCAGTGGTCACCTGTATATGCCGCTATGCGTTGAAAACCCGCGTATAGCTCTGTTTTGGTTTTATGGATTGGTCACTGTTTTGTTTTATAAAAGAAAACAGAACCCGCAAGTTGTAACCAAAACCAAACCCACGGCCCACATAAACAATTTTTTTTTGTTATTATTATTCTTAAACAGCGAAAAAATGAAACCCTTTTTTTTAACTGGAAAAAAACGAACCTCAACAAACCTAAACGAATTTAATGGCACATTTAATTCAAAATTCATGAAGTTCGGGATTAAGTTTGGGGTTTGAGTTTGGCATTTTGTTCGGCGAACCTGATCGAATAAATTCGAATTCGGTTGAAGTTCGGTGAATTTCGAATCTCTAGGATTAAATTCGTCGAATCTGGTGACTTAACTGCAAACTGCTGCTGCTACTACTGCATCAACAATGGAAAAACATCCCAAATTACTAAACAAGTGTTCAACATAGATGCATCTTGTTGCTGAAGATCTAACTGCTGCTAGTCCCACGCTGTCCCTCTGAAGCCACTGCGCTGCTGCTGCTATTGCACTGTGCCTCTCTGCACTATGCTGCTCAGATTTGGCGTTCTAGCCATTGCATCTGTCTCTCCAACACTGCTTTGCACCATCTGACACTTAGTCCATCCTGCTACTACTGATCTAGGCTCCTGTAGCAAGGAATCGATTCGAGAGGTGGGCTCCTCAAGGATCCTTCTCATTTGTAGCTCTTTCGAACTACAACTCTAAATCAACCCACCTCCCCCCTGGAGGTATCTCGACTGTCATGGCGAACTCCTCCTCCTCAATCTTCGCAGGTGCAACTTTCAGATTGTGCTTCTCATCTTTGTCTTTCTTCTTGAGAGGACATTGTGTTGCGTAGGGAGTATCTCAATTGTCATGGCGAACTCCTCCTCGATCTTTGCGGGTGCAACCTTTAGATTGTGCTTCTCATCTTTGTCTTTCTTCTTGAGAGGACTTTGTGTTGCGTAGCGACCCATTTCACCACCCTTGAAGCATTTGATCTTCGAGACGTCCTTCTTCTGCCTTTGTTGTTCATGCTGCCCCTTGGATGCAAGGGCTGCATTCTCATCCTCCTCCTTGGGCTTCAACCCACTGTTGCTGTTTCCGTTAAGCTTGCACTTGACTAGATCTCTCCTCAGTTCTTCCTGCTTGAGAGCTGCCCACATACTATCCTAGTCTGGCAAAGTTGCCCTGCCCATGATGCTCTAGACAAAGCCCTGCCACTCTTCTGAGACTGAGTTTAGGGCCAGCCTCACCATCTCGGAACCTTGAGGTGTAGACCCCATAGTTGCTAACTTGTCCTGGGTCTCCTGAAGCTTTGTGAGGAAGGGATCTATGTGCTCCCCCTTCTGCATATGCGCAGATCTCAGTTTCTACTCTAAGTATATCTTCTGCTGCTCGGAAGATCCTTGATACAACGTTGCCAAGGCATCCCACATCTCCTTAGCACTCCCTTTGCTAACGACGTGACAAACCACGTTATCCTTTACTCCTTCAAGGATCATCTTCTTGGCCTTCGCCATTTCAACAGATCTGCATATGCAGGCACAACAACCACGTTGTCGACATAGGTCTTGAGAGAATGCTCATCTAGAAGGAACGACATCCTTGCCTTCCAGATGACATAGTTGGATGCCCCATCCAACCTGTCCTGATCTTTCAGCCCACTGGTTGCCATCTCTGCCACGAAAATGTCGAAGTACTTCTCTCTGTCTCTTACTGGTGCTGCTTAGCCACTAAGAAAACGAACTTCTTTGCGGGAAGTCTACTGAGGAAAAATTCCCTTACTGTGCTTCTCCTCTCTTCTGATGTCTTTCAGCCTATCATATTCTATACAAAGGGATATATTTTACCTAAGCTTTTTTGTATTGAGATTGACTTTTGGACTTATGTGAATAAATCATGTAGTCATTGGAGTGCCTAATTACCTAGTATTAAGAACCATAAAAGGTATTACATTTAATTTTTCTGCTGTAAATTAAATTGGAGTTCCGAACTTACTTTATTATTCGTGATTTAACGTATTCTATTAAAATAGATTTTTAGCAAGTCTGAAGGAATAGGCAGCTTTTACGAACCTGGGTTATTTTTGCACGTGATGCTATGTCAAGATAAATTTTAGTGATAGAGCATGGGATTGTTCATTGGCATGTTGAAAATATTAGCGAGAAAATGATTCATTGATTTGTGCCTTAATCATAAGAGCCAGAACGAGTTCCTTCTTGTGCATGACTTGAGTTCCTAAAAACTAGGAGATTCCCTATAAATTAGGACGGGTTCCTATAATTTAGGAATCAGTCAGGTAGTGTTCATGAAGCAGTTAACTAATGTGTCAAAGTGGAAGGTTGAGTTATTAGTCTTCTAGTGTGAGTTAATTGAGGAAAAAAACTTGTGGTTGAGTCTCAAGAGATAGGATGAGTTGCATGAGTAGTTCATGCTAACTCAAGCAATCACAAAATCATTCCTTAATTAGAAAACTCACTAATTTAATCACAAGTTTAATCATTGTTTTGGTGAGCACGAGTCGGTGAGACCAAGCAATTGGAAGCACAAGCTTGTGCATGAAGCTTGTGAGAGGAAGAGTGTGCAAGAGAAGTTTGTGCACAGGTTGGTAGAGGGTAGCAAAGATCAATAATCTTGCAAGGGTTTGAAGCTTAGAACAAGTAGGAAAGAAAAGTGTGTCTTCCAGATTGGAACAATAGTATTTTATAAGAGATCAATTGTTCAATTTTTGCTATCAATAAAAATTCTCACCAAGCAAAGAGTTTTCCCAGTTGGGTTCCCCAGTAAAAAAATTGTGTCTTGAATTGTGTGACTGTGTTTTATTTCTGTTCCTAATTCCGCCGCAAATTGAGTAGAGAAATTCTATGTTTGTAAGAAAAGAAAATGTTTTTCAGATTGTTCTTATCAACATATTAGAATTTCGTGGAAATTCTACATGGTAACAGAGCGTGGATCAGAATAAAGACTAGCACAAGTGCAACACTTTATAGAAGAAGACACTTTTGTAGTAGTCGTCGCCGAGGTAAGGTTAGTAAAGGAGGGAAAAGGGACTATTTGTGGTGCTATATTCTCATGATAGCAGGTTGAATTATTGGAGAAGGCAGCCAACAAGAAAAGGAGAAGTTATGGGCTAATTCGATTCTGGTTTGAAGGTGTTATATCTATGTTTAGTAGGCCATATTTTTGTGTGACCTCAGGCTGGACAGAGCTCTAATTTAGGGTAGTTCTGAGCTAATTCAAGTTTGTTATAATAGCCTAGAAGGAAGCCGAGTACAGTGGAAAGGCAGGGCTAGAACTTCAGGAAGGACAACGCAGAAGTTGTGGAGGTTTAAGGCTGTGTTGAGGGCTGTTATAGTGGAGGGCTATTACAGTGGTACAAAAAGCACTAACTAGTGAGTCGGATGTTAGGATATTCCGACACATAGGAAATAGTTAAGTATAACTTGGTCTAGTGTAGAGTTAGGTAAAGTGTGTTTCTTTACTATGTACTTTTGTAACCTACAATCTGACGGTCATGATATGTTCTAGACATAAGGTGATCCGACAGTTCATTCTCTCCTTGGTATAATCGACACTTGATCCGTGGCTTAACACCCGATTGGTCCATGATCTCTATTTAAAGAGCATGGAGGGTCATTTGTAGGGTAACCGTTCATGAGAGAAGCTTATGTAAATTTTTTGTTCTTTTGTTAATAAATTGCCTGAAGTGGCCGCGTTGGCTCAGGCTGTGCACTGTTTCCTTCTTTGAGGGTTTTAACCACGTCAAGAATACTGGTGTATTGATTTGTGATCTGTTTGTGAGCGGTGTCTTTTGTTGTTCTGTCTGAGGAACTTACCCTGTAAATTCCTACATGGTATCATAACTAAGTTGAGGGCTGCATCCGTTGGTGATCCAAATCTGAAGGCGGTAGAACTGCATCCGAATACTGTTTCCTAGATCTATTGTTTCTGACTGCTTTCGCGTCGAGAGGATTGCTCTATTGTGTTAGGAGCATCTGTTCTAGTGAGGAACCCCTTTTGTTTCATGCGAAAAGGTTTCAGGTAGCCCTAGCTACGTCATTTTTAAGATCTAGAGGTATAGAATGTTTATTTGCAATTTCTAGTTATTTTCTCTTTGTTTATTTTGGTTTATTTATCTCTTTGTTTTTTATTAACGGATCGATACCTTTCATTTCTGCTTATGCTCTTTGCCCTGCAACTCTGTGCGATTTGGGCAAATCAGAAACAAAAAGGAAGGATTTTTCTCATGCATATGCTCTTTTCCGTCGCGCCTTAGTGTGATCTCGGAAAATCGAAAACATTGAGGAAAATATTTAGTTTCCGGCAAAAGCTAGCTTCAAGCCATAAGGTTTGGTTGTTTTTGTATGTCCATGTTGGGTTGTGTGGTTTTTTGTTTTGTAGGAAAAAATGGCTTTTTCAAGTAAGCACACACCCCAAAGCTTCAGTAACTAAAAAAAAACCTTCCTCTTTTCCAAAAATTATTAGCCTTTTAAATTAGCTCACTTGGTCCAAAGTTACTTTATAAGAATATAAGTCTTGAGTTCAAGTCTTTCTTTTTGTTGAGCTACTTTTCAAAACGCACATGTAACTAATGTTTTAAAGTTACTTTATTTAAAAGTGTTCTCACCCATTATAAAAAGTGAGTCCCTTATAATTCTAAAGTCTCTTTATATTTTATTTAAGTTACAATTTAGTGGGTAGCTCATAAAGTACTATTGTAAAAAAGACTTTCACTTATTTATAAAAGTAGGTCACATTTTTTTTTTAAAGTGAGCTAATTAGATTATGTGATTAAGGTTGGAAAGGTTTTTTTTTTTTTTAAATATTACATTATCAGTCACTTCCGCACATTCACGCACTTCATTGGCATCTTCAACAACTTTTCTTCAAAAAGCCATAACTTCTTCATCTAGAAGCTGTTTTTAGAATTGTTTTATTTAATCTGCCTAATTTTTCGAGATATTTCCATTGGAACACTTAGTTTCAACTTTTAGCATCTACAACTTCAGTTTCTGTTAAAATGGGAAGTCCATGCCAAGTTATTCTTGACAACACCAACTACTTCTAATGGTGGTTCTACATTGTGGATTTACTTAGAAGTAAAGGTCTTTACAAAATAGCCGCAGGCCAAGAAACTAAACCTAAAGATGAAGATGAGGCAACCAAATGGGAAAATAGGCAAGATCAAGCACATGGGTTGATAGGGATGTCTATTTCTCCAGACCTTAGATTCCATATCGCAAAACTTGTTACTCCTAATGAAGCAATGAAATAGCTCACTAAAGTTTTTGGAATTAAAAATGAAATTAGAGCCCATCAACTCGAAAATGAGTTGCTTACATTGGACCCCAATAATTTTTCTTCCGTTGAAGATTTTTTTGTCCAAGTTCAAGACCCTTAAACTTCTCTTGGAAGGTGTTAAGGTTAAGAAAGAAGATGGTAGCCTTATATATTCCATTCTTACTAAGTTGGGACCAACCCATTCTGTGTTTTTGTCCAAGTTCAAGACCCTTAAACTTCTCTTGGAAGGTGTTAAGGTTAAGAAAGAAGATGGTAGCCTTATATATTCCATTCTTACTAAGTTGGGACCAACCCACTCTGTGTTTGTTTCCACCTTCCATTCTACTAGAGAAACCTTTATTTCTCAAAGACAAGACTACAAGTCCCCCCCTTTTGATGCCTTTTGTGATTTTTTAATAAGAGAACAAGAAAAACTCTTACATCTTGGTCTTCTTAATCTTCGAAACTATTCTAAGAAAGCTTTAGCCGCCCAACAACCACCAAGTTCAAAGAATCCTAAGAAGCAGCATCCTAAAAGGAATGGTCCTAAACCAACCAAGGGTCCTAAGCACTTTCAGTCTCAATGAAAAATCAATTCAACAAAATGATAAGGCAAATAAAAACAAAGGGAAGAAGACTGATAGACATTGCAACTTTTGTAATCGAGATGGCCACTTGGAATCCAAATGCTTTAAGAAGATGGAAGCCTTGGAAGCAGCAATGAAGAAGCATAACATCCATTTGGAGCACTCTTCAACTTCAACTTCATCTTCAGGAATAACACTTTTTGCATGTGTTTGTCAAGCCTCGGGGTTTGGTTATGCACTAAATGTATCTTCTTTTTCTCATTATCATGAGTGGCTCATTGATTCTGGAGCTTTTTTTCACATGGCCAAAAATAAAGCCATGTGATAAGACTAGGTTGGAGCCTCATAAAGACTAGGTTGGAGCTTGGATTAGTGGATTAGGTTGGAGCCCTAGAGGTTGGTGCCTCATTAAGCTCCAAGTTGGAGCTTGGCGTAGTGCAGGTTGGAGCCTGGTTGATTGAAAATTGGAGTCTTCATCTAGGGTTGGAGCCCTAAATGATTGGTGTACTCGATTTATTGTAAAAAGAGTATTGAAGTCCTCATCATTGATTAATAAAATTATTTATACCATTGTTCATTTTGTGTTTTAGTTATAAGTGATCTTAACTGGCATAAAATATAACAATTGTAAAAGAAATACTGATTCACCCCCCTCTCAGTATTTCTAATAGGGTTGATGTAGTACATGTCTTTTGGCCTTAGGGGTTGGAAACACCTAATAGGGTTGACCATCTAGCCATTCCTAGCACAAGTAGGGAACACTTTTATAGGACTTGGTCTAATTAAATATTTGAAGATGATCTTAGTTTGAAGTATCAGTTGATTGATTTAATGGTCGAATAACAGTGGTTTGAGTTTCAACAGCTTTGGTACGAGGTTCAATTATTGGAGTCTCCTTAGCAGGTCTTCCAGGGCCGAGTCTAAGAACTAATACCCTCTTTTGTTTCAAAGAGTGGATTTGAATATCCAGAGATGGTCTCTTCAGGTAGTTCAGAAGTAGAAGCTTTAGGTCTTTCAGAAGTGGAAGGAAATGAATAAGTGGTAGGGGATATGAAATTTGTGGGTTTGTATTCAGGTAAATGAACACCCAAGTCAGACTCAGTTTTAGGTGATCCCGGTGGTAGTGGAGGTTCTGTATGCTTTTCAAAAGAATGAATGAGGAAAGCTGAATCTAAATCAAATCCCCTATCTAGTAGTTCAGAAACCCTAGGAGGTATTTGTGTCAAATCAAGATTGGATGGAATATTACTTAAAGGATCAAATGATACTAAATCTTCAGATTGCAAGGCTGAAGAGGAAGAAGAAGATGGTTGATGTCTCCTTTTAGAACTGGTTTTTCTCAAAAGTTTTTCAGGATCTGACAGAGGATTAACTAAGTCAGACTCTGAATGGGATCTGGTGTGCTTAAAAGGTGCCAATTTGGGCTAGTGGAGTCTCCAGGTGAAGGATTTTAACCTTTCTAGACCTTTAATCGCCTTAAAGGAATAGAATGAAAATCGTTCCCCGAGGAAAACTTAATGGAATTCAAATCCCCGGCAGCGACGCAAGATTGATGTTGTACCTCTGAGTTGATAATGGTCAGCTATCAAGCCAGAGCATCTAAGATAATTGTTTTGGGGTTTTGTTTTAATTTGGAGGACCAATGAATGAAACATATGTAACACTATAATGCCTAACCTTTTGAATAATATTAATACCAAAACAGAGGGTTGCTATAAAATTTCGTATAGTGAAATAACTTGAATAGTGGTGAGCAGAAACAAAAAATAATATAATAATCACAGTTTTCAGACTGAAAATTAGATAATCATAAGTATGAAAACCTCTGACCGATGTTCAGAAGGTTCAAGATAATATGCTTATGCTTACAACAAGATGCTGATGATTTATTGATTTAGAGGGAATTAATTAAACAAACATTCCATTAATCTATTCTCTTTATAGATTATCACTTCAGAAGCTTATAGGAATAGATTGAAACACAATTATTCCTACTTAGGTATCTCTGTAAGACATAAGAATATGAAGAAAAACATAATGTATAACACTGGAAAAACTTACAGGAAACACAAACTGTGTAAAACTGAAGTCATAATCCTTTGCTTTGTATTAAGGGTCTAGAAAAGCTAAGTACATCAAATGTTTACAAATGCTTCATCAAGGTGCAACCTCTCTTCAATGGTCAACCTGGTTCAATGGTGAACCAATAATAATTTGTAAGGAGAGTTATTTATACAATAGTAGAACTAAGAAAATATCCTAAACTGTTTTTACAAAAATAAATTTATTCAAGAAAAAGGAAATATTTTCATGCAAGAAGATAGAGACAACTATTGAACTGCTGCTTGCTGTCCCTGCTATTTAGGTTCTATTGGCTTTGGTCTTTGATCTTTTGCCCTTTAAGCTGCTTGGCTGTATGGTCTTCATGCTGGATGTTATATTTACTTATGACCTTTCATCTGATACACTTTCATTTGATACTCTTTGACCTTGTTGACTTGTTAATAATCTTTATTGTGCTTTTTACTTTTACTGTACATTTCAAGTTTTTACTGTGTATTTCAACAATAAATCATTTAGTTTTTACATGTCTCAGTATCAGGGAGTTGGATATTGATCACCTTTCCGTATATTTCATCTGTTTGTCTTTTAACTATATTTTTTATTTGCCTCCTCTGTTTAACATTTACTGTCTTTGTGTGAAGGATTTCTTATTTGTTTTATCATTTACTGCCTTTGTGAATTGTTTCCTTCTATTCTGTAATAAATGTCTTTTATTTTTATTTTTTCTTAATAAAGGTTTTTGAATGGGTTTCCTTGTGAATCTGGAACAAATAGGTTTTATATGATCGCCAGCAAAATACAATAATTGTTAAGAAAAACACAGGTAGACAGGGAGGTGATAATGGTTTTATTTGAGCTGAGAGGTCTGTGGACGGAGTCTTAGCAGTGTTTGTACGGTAATCGAAGGTCAAAATGGGTTGCAGAGGCTCAAGGTGGCACAAGAAGGGTTATGTGGGTTTCACTGTGTAAACGGGCAAAAAGAGCGAAAACGAGGGTTTTGGCGTTTAAACGAGAAATGTTTAACTTTTTTGAAATTGGTGTGGAAATTGATAAGTGAACAGTGATGGTTTTAGCCTTCGCAGGAAGGCGGTTTCGAAGGCTCATTGCATCGCTTTTGGTTGTGGGGTGGTTTTTCTCCGAGGGCATGCGAGTTAATGTGGGACTGCCACGTAACCACAAGGGGCCCGAGCAAAACCACGAATCTCGCGTGCTCTTGGGTGGGTAAAGCTAGGAGATCGAGAGCGCACGATATTGCTGTGGGTCGTTGGATTTGGGAGCGGATGATCTGATGGCTATCGCGTAGTGGAGTTGCACGGAGGGCAGTCGACGAAGATTAGCGGGGCCCAGGGGTTAATTACAAAGGATTTGTAATTATTTTAATGAATAAGCCAAGTTTAAACATAAGCGGGTTAAAACATAATGCACGAGTTTATGGAGTGGGACCAAGGTTAACGACAACGAGGTTTATTTAACCCTATCAAGGGTGGTGGGTTAAAAGAGGTTTTGTCAAGAAAACATGAATATAGTGGAGTTAACTTTATAAAGCGGAGGGGGGAATAAAAGTTAGGATAAGGGGTATTATGGGTTTTTAGGGAAATTACTAGGGGAAAGTGGTTTTTTCAAGGGGAAAGGTGAAATGAAGAGAAAAAGGGTATTTTAACAAGAAATGATGCGATAATGGGAAATTAGTAAGTATGTAGCAGGGGATGAAATGAAATAAGGGGAAGTTAACCAAATCAACTTGTGAACATCTTTTCATTTTCATAACTGCTCCTGCACACTAAAACATTGGATTAAGCATGATAAATGTGCTTATGCTTCAATCAACTTCGTACTTCTGCAACCTTTCTTCTACCTACCCTTTACTTATCCTAACATTTTTTCCTTCACTTAATTGGGTGCATTTAGGCTAGTAGACCCTTTTCTTTTCATTTGTACACTTTGTTTGAATGCATGGCCATGTGGGAAAGTAAGATTTATGTTTTATTGTTTTGGAAGAGTTTAATATTAATCCACTTAATTTTATTGTAAATTTTAAAAATATTTTGATAGTTTAATAAAAATGAAATTAATTATTTAACTTTATTTCTATTAATCAAATTTTAAAATATTTTTAATATCTATAATCCAAATAAAAATAATAAATATTAATCACCATGCATAATAAATATTTCAAAATATTTTTAAAATCTCTAATCCAAATAATAAGTAATAAATATTAATCACCATACCATAAGTCAACCATGAACTCACTATATAATAAACTAAAAAAATAAACATTGCTATTACATCTTTTATCTTTATTTCTTCTTTCTTACCCTTATAAAGCCATGTACCGTCCATCCTGGACTCCATTTTGAGCAGTCGCTTTACATTCAAAGAGATAAAACGAAACCCGACCCTTTTCTTTTCATTTTTTTTGAAAAGCAAACTATCTAATTCTAACCTTATGACATCCAAGGGCTCAAATTAAACTGATGAGCTCCTTATTATTCTCTACCTAACCACTGATCTACCAAGATTAAACAATTTGGCTAGATCTTTATTCTCTAACCATAAACATGTTTTAAAGCATGAACTAGTCAAGATTAAACTATTTGACTATTGTGGGTTGTGGCATTTATGACAAGCTGCACACAACCATTATTTTGCATAATAAAATAAAAAGTAGTGGCACTTGGACTTGCACACTTTCATAGTTTATTGCTTTTTTTATTTTCTCTCTAACCTAACATTTATTTTTTGCCTTCATTTCTTAGGGCATTTATTCTAACATTTTCTTTGACATGGACATATTTATTAAAATATTTCCTAACATTTTTATTCAGTGTTCTTTTTGCCTATATCCTAGCTTAACAGTTTTTGAAAAATATTTTCATTTTTCGACTAATTGATTCTAACTTAGCAAAACCAAAAATTTCTACAACACAAGGTGGTGCTTCATATAGCAAGAGAGGCCCTTGACGGCACAATACATCACTTCACTACACAACACGCCCAAGTAGGGCTATTGGGGAGCGCTCCCCCCGCACACACTTTTGAATCGCTCTTGTTTGGGAGCGATTTTCGAGAGCGCACTTCTGCAATTGTTTTTTGCTCCCTAAGATTTCTTTTCTTTTCTTCACAAAAAAAATTCGCTCTACTGTTCAAAACACTTGTAAAAGTATGCGACAAAGCTAGTGAGAAGGAAAAGGGTTGGAACAATAAATTTTACATGCTCCCATTGTAAAACAACCTACATTACTTTATATACTTGTGTAAGAAAGCATCTCTACAAGGTTATGCCATGTGATGAAAATAAGACTATGAGTCAAAACTTGTAATCAAGTGCTAGCAAAAGATAGGAATAGATACAAAATAATACCCAACCACAATAAAATTCCCTCAAACAAATTGAGGGTTGCCTTTTAGGGCAAAAAATTCTAAATTAACATAACTTCTACCCTAAGATCTTTCGCCTAATGAATGGTCTAGATTGACTACATAATTACAATATTTTACCAGGCAATTTTCTAAGAAATTTCCTTGCAACAGTAGTGGAGGAAAGCCCCCCCACACTTCTGAATCCAAATGTGGTCGAAACCTCTGAATTAGGAAGATAATCAGGCTCCAGACCCAACATGATGAGAATCGAGATGTTGTAACTTGTGGACCTGTGGTTGATGAAGATTATAACTACTAGATGATTGACATTATATGGCTTAATCCATGTTTTTATGTTTTTTAATAACTAATTCATTATTCTACATGCTTGTGTTGACATATATGCATCAAAATATATAAATATATATATTATATAAAAAATGCTACCAAAATCGTTCCCAACCCAGAAGCTTTTGAAAATTGTCGCTTATGGCTCCCATTTCCTCTCCCACTTCAAGTAGACTGTGCCCAAGCCATTTTGCACCTTCCAGAGAGTAGTGATGACCTTGTAGTTGCAATGTTGCCTCTCTAGAGTAGAGTGTTGAGCACTTTGATGGTTCTCGATGATGATTGACACCCCAAAGTACCCTTAGATGTTGAAATGCTGAGCTCTTCTTGTTTGGTGTTGGATTTACTTGATGTTGCACCCAATGGACCCAAGACTCCCCTATGCTGGCCTTGACACTGTTTGATTAGCGTTGCTTGATCCAGAGTCCAAATGATGATGGTCATCCTCAGGATGACAAGGGAGGACTTCTACTCGCTCTTGGATCCCCAATGATGGAGAGAGATAGTACCACATCACCCATTTAACCCTAAAGAGGGTGACCTAGGGCACCCAAAGCGTGGTTTTCGGACATGGAGGCACTTTGAGGCACTTCTTGAGGCTTCTTCTAAGGACTTGGAGTTGATTATGATGATGGGGCATCTCCTTAGACAATTCCACACCTTTTTGTGGCATTTATTGCTTAAAAAGAAGATGATTTCATGCTTTTGAAGGACATCAACCCACACATGTGGGTGTTTATGTTATTTTTATTGTTTTGAGCTATGGGGTTGGCTTGTAACTCCTTGTCTTGTCAAACACTCAATGTCAAACTTGTTTTAGGGCTTGTAGGCTTGATTTTTTTGTAAAAGTGAAGGGATAGACTTCATATAAATAGACGGTCCCTCCACTTCATTTAAACATAAAGACACATGTGAATTCAATGTCCCTCCTAAGAGAGAGTGCGAATTGCCTTGAATATTTCGCTACTTGGTAAAAATGTGAATTTTGTGGAGCACCTTGATGTTGGAGATTGATTTTTTCATTGCAGATGCCTTTTTGGGATTGAAAGAAGGCTTTTCTTGGAAGAATTTGTAAGTTTAGCTGATTTCTCTATATATTACATAAGAATGAATTTATGCTAGGGTTTCTAAATGTTCGATGACTAATTGCATATTGTTTATTGGAAATCTTGGTGAAATGTTGCATGTTAAAATCATTTTTCCTTAAAACCTATAGAAGAACTCCTAGGGTGCATCTTCTATATTTATTTTATCCCCTCACAAAAAAGATAGCTAGGGTCTTACAATAGGAAAATTATATTTCCCCCCTTATTCCAATGATTTTTTATCTACTTTTAAAAATTTGCCGCAAGACTCCATTTGCCCAAGTAGTAGGTTAGGCATTGGCCGAGGTTGTGTTGATAAAAATTTATTAAAACTTGGCAAGCCGCTAGGGCTTTATTTGGGGTGATTTGCAAATAGGGTAGTTTTGGGTGGATGTTTGTGGATGAAATTCCAAGGTTTGTCTCTATAAACCTTTTAAACACTGTAACAATTTCAAGTTTGAAATCCTATTGCAACAACTGGAAATTAATCTTCTAAGTGTTAATTAATTTAACAATTTACTTGCTACGACAAATACTGAATAAATCACATTGCAACCTTCATAAATAAAACTGCGGAAAATAATAACGCTGGAAACTGAGAAATATGCTAGCATATACACATAAAAATTAACACAATTATTTTTGGACGATTGTCCTCGGAAAAACCCAAGTTGGGAAAACCGGTGCGACAAATGAGGGTTTTATTATTATTCTTTAGCAACAAACGCGAGTATAATAATTTGGATGCTCTAATGGCAATCCAATCTGAGAGAAATACTGACAAATATTTTTGCGAGGATTTTTCCTCACCCCACAATTGATTTATGTCCCCGGAACTGCCTCCCCAACCTCACCCAAAACCATTTGCATCAATCTCTGCGTAGAGCTTGTGCAGTCTCTACTATAGCTGCCCCCGAAACTTCTGAAATCAACAACTCTGTCTGTCTCTGGCTCTAGAACTAGTCCACTTGTTCATCTGACCAATATCCCAGCCTCCAGCGGCTAAGTCACTAGCTTCTCCAACTAGATTGAATTGTATCGCTGCTATGCTTGTGCAGTCGTTGCGTAGACTCTCTGGGTGTTGAAAAATGCAAGAAGTAATTTTCAATTTGATTTTGCCTTGATTAAATTGAGAAAATTCGAATTTCCACATCAACAAACAACTTGGATGCTGTTAACTTGTGTGACATGGCTTATGTCACCTAATTTACTCAAGAAATTCGAGTTGAAGGAGTTAGAATTTAGTTAAGCATGTTTGATTGCTAATTTGTAGCAATCAAAGTTAGTTATCTCAAGTTACTTTTAGTTAAACTAGTTCCAACTGTTGGAGGAACTAGTGGAAGGTCAGTTGTGCATTGGGACTTCAGTCAAACTCAGTGAGCATCTAGTTAATTGATCAATCAACCCAAAATAGCTAGTGCATGCAAAGAATTTGAGTTTCCCAGCTGTGGTGGAGATTCCGAAGCAGTGTAACATCAATTGTAGACTAGTCTTGAGTGTACAGGGGTTGCATGTAGTCAGATGATCCCTTGGGAATTGTGCAATCCATTTTGGAGAATTCCTAAATAATAGGGGCATAATTTCTCAGGAAAAATACTGTGCATGTGTGCTATTTCTTATTGCATGTCTAAAACTTTTGTTCTAAATTGTGAATTAACTTCCGTAAAGTAGTAGAGTAGGTTTTTGTCTTGTGATTTTGATTAAAACTTCATGAGTAGTTGCAAATCTACAACATAATTTCTACATGGTATCAAAGCATGATTCACATTAGAGTAGGAATTTCGAAGTTATTTCTCAGGAGGATCGAATTTGAAGTTCAGTGCAACAGGGTCTCTTCAGAGCTAAGAAGATGGCCTTCAATGGATTGAGGCTATAATATGCCTAGGAAGGCAACTCTAATTTCATAGCATGGAGGCGGTATTGGATGACAATGGATTGCTAGAATACATCAAGGCAGATGTTGCAAAACCACCGGAATCTGATGCTTAGAACCTTGCTCAGTGGAAGAAAGATGTAGCCAAGACGATAAGAATAATCATGGAGGGAGTACGGGATCACATTGTCTCAAATCTCCACAGAAAAGAAACTCCATTAGCAATGTGTTATGAATATAATTTATATAAAAAATACAAAAAATACAAATAAATATAATAATAAATAATCATAGTAATGATTATTAAATAGTCATTAGTTAAAAAAAAGACATGTCTAAAAGACAATCATTCATGAAAGGGCACCTGCATAGGTATATAAGCAAACCCCATTGTAACATTCAATCACTCTTGTACATTCATATTATTAATAAAAATTATTACTTACAATAAATTGTCTATTTTACATTAAAGCACAAACAACTCTAAGTTTTGTCGCTTCAGTGGTATCAGAGCCATCTGATCCTCTGGACGTTATCCGCTGCACATTCTTCCATTAAGTTTAGATCTTGAAATCATGGAATTAAGTGAATATCATAAATCTAAACTATTAAATGAAATTGGAGAATCATTACAACAAATACAACGAATACAAAAATCATTTGCAGAATCATTAAAGGCTATCAAAACACCAGATTCAACACCTACAATATAAGTTGACATTAGTGTCAAAGAAGATGAATTTGAGCCAAGAGTTTTGACAAAGAAAAATATAACAGTTGAGGATGAAAGTAGGGAGGAAAAAAATGAACGTACAAAAATTATTGATGAAGAATCATTCCACAAAATATCACAAACAGGTTATGTCAATTACAAATTATGATAATGATGATGATGCGTTCATGTTAAAAGAACTGAATGATGATTTTTATGCAGACACGTTAAGAAAGTTGTGTCAAATGATTCATTCAAGGTGGCAGGTCATTCATAATCAAATTCCAAGTAACGTCACAACTATTGGAAAATGTAACTAGGTTCGGTTTTCATTAAATGTATTTGAGTCATCTCGTAATGTATTTGTCAAAAGAATAAAGAAAAGAATTATTTTATTATTATTGTGATTTATTAAAGCATGGGTTTCATGCTTGGGTCACCATGTTTTAGGTCAAAGTCCCCATTGAAGACTTCTAGGATTTATTACAAGAAGTTTGATATCTCTGGAAGCCGGAAGAAGTGCAAAGTAGAAGAAGGGGAAGGAAGTGCGAGTTAGGTGGAGTCTAAAGAGAAGAAGAAAACAAAATTTTGGTGCCTCTCTCTCTTTGTTTCATGCCCTAGTTTGAGAGATTGAAGTCTTCCAAGTTAAGCTGATGTTGGACGTTGCTTGGTGTCGGAAGATGCTACATAGTCGAAGTTGCTGGAAGAGAGGTCAAAGATCTGGGAGGTTGACTTGGTGTGGAGGTAAGGTTTGGTCTTTGTCTAGGGTGAAGAGTCTCAAAGCATACTATTGAAAGGAAGAGAATTTTGACTGGGTTTTCCCCTCAAGGGGGGTTTTGCCATGGCATAGTGCCTATATTTGGTGTCTGATGTTTTTGTGTGCTTTTGCTTTGGTAATTGCTTGATAAACTAAAGAAATAATATATAAAGAAAACTTAATAAGAAGTCCAGAACATCACAAGTAATTATCAAGTATAATAAAATCTTTCTGCCTTTCTGATTTTCTAACATGGTGTCAGAGCTTTGGCGAAGAAAGAAGAAAAGGGCAGTCTCAAGTGCTTAATCAAGGAACCATTCAAAAGGGTTATTTCAGGGAAGAAGTCCACTATATTCAAGGACGATGTTCTAACACAATCAAGGGAGAGAACAAACTTGAAGGAGCCTCAAATTACAGGTCTTGGAAGAAAATGATTGACCTCATCCTTGAAAAGAACAAGGTTCTAGACTTGGTCAAAGGAAAAGTAAAGAAGCCTACAGATGACTCTAGTGATGTTGGCAAAGTAAAATTCAGAGAATTAGAATTAGTGGCCATGACTCTAATGGTAGAAGAAATAAAGGAAAATCTTGTCCCATTTATAGCCAACATTAATCATGCTCAGGAAATGTATGAAGCTTTGTCAAAGTTATTCACTATTAAGAACATTGGTCAAGTGGCAAGCTTGAAGAATGAACTAAGGACCACAGAGATGGCTAAAGAAGATACAATGGCCTCCTTTGTGAAGATAGCAAGAATTAGTTGTGAAGATAGCAAGAATTAGAGATGATCTTTTGGCCATAGATGAAATTGTTCCAGACAAAGAACTCGTGATCATTGCTCTATTAGGATTGCCACCTACTTGGGGTGCATTTGTTGCAGGACATAACAGTTGGAAGGAAACTCCCACTTTTGAAGAACTATGGACTGCCTACAATCAGGAAGAATTAAGGATCTCATTAGTTGCCAATTCTGAAGATGTTTCAAATGCCTACATTGTTCAACATAAAGGAAAGAAATCGAAAGGACCAAGGAAGAAAGTTGACATGTTCAAGGTGGAATGCTATCAATGTCATAAGAAAGGTAACTATAGGAGTGACTGTCCCAACAATCCAAGAAACAAGAAGAGAGAAAGAGATCAAGCCAATGTTGTTGAAGAGGAAGACCTAAAGAAAGCCAAACCCGAAGAATCTGACATAAGGGACTTACACTACTAAGTCCTTTGCTTGTAGCCTTAGATATCTTATTTTTGATGTTTTTGAATTTATAGGTTTTTAACATGTTTTTGGAAAAAGGCATTTGTTGTTTTTGTAAGTTTATAGGTATCCCTCAAGCTTTGGAGGGAGCCCCCAACAACTCCCAAAGATAAGTATCTCATTTCCTTTCAGTTTTTGGCTTCGTGTACTCATTTTGTTTTGTTTATATTAAATTAAATACTAATCATCATTCTCCCTTTATTGTCTTGATTAGGAAAACATTTGCTATATTCTCAAGGAGTATGAAAGAGGACCTCTCAAGACAAGGTTTGTCGAGAATCAAAGGGATGCTTTAAAACATTGATCTCATTATAATAATTGTTTATTCATTTGACAATCTATTACTAACATTGTTGTGACTAGCTATAGTGAATCATATTGATTCTTATTTTGGGTGATTCATCACTTGATAAATCTACCCCTCCTATTCTTAACTGATTTTATAGAACCCTAGACAGGTTCTCTGGAAAACCCTAACCGAAGGGTATGCTAATGTGAATCTTTGAAACCCTAAATTGCTTAGGATATTACGAAATGCTATTTGAAGTTTTTATTGATGATGTCGTGTTTAGGATTTTGGTATGATCAGGAAAACCTAACTTGTTAGGGTTGAATGATAAAGTCTAAGATCCCAAACCTTTGGAATTTTGGTAATCTTGGGTTTGCTATGTTCCTATATTGAAACCCTAACTCATTAAGGTTTGGTGGAATGTGTAAGCAAGATGCTTATAATGTCTTACAAATGATTTCCATGGAATGTGTTTGTCTGATCAAACCCTAGTCTAATCAAGTATGTTGTTTGTGAAGTTGTGTTTGACTAACACATGATATGAAATGCCTATGCAAGATGATGAAGTCCTAGATGTATGAGATGACTTGTTTTTTGGTGGTCATGAATCCAAGGGTTTGGAAACAAGCTCTAGTCAAAGTTTGCCTTTCTAGGATGATAATATTTGTGAAATTCTAGGTTTTGGAGTTAAACCTTAATAGAAGTGAAAACCTCTAATGACAATATGATAATTTGAGATTTGTGTAAGATTGTTGAAATCCGAGTTTTAGTTGGGATTGATGTTTGATTGAAAATATAGGGTTTGCAATTAACCCTAGTGGAAGCTCGTCATGTTAATGACTAAGCGGTGATTGGCTTTGGTTGATTCTTTTGTATGAATGCCTTGTAGATCCATATTTGTTTGAATTGTTTCTAGGGTTTGCTATATGTTGTGGTAGGGTATGTCACACCTTTGAAAGAAACATTGAAACCCTAGTTGGAATGAAAGTTGTTATGAAGTAGTCTAGGGTTTATGACAAAGTCCCTAACAAGATATTGAAGAGTATGTGTCTCTTGTTTAAGTTTGGGTCTCTGATGTATGTAAAATGCTTTCGCAATTCTGATATGGCTAACCTCATGCTTTTATAGATTTGATTGTACTTCTTGTCTAAGTTGTGCATGTACACAATCTTCAATATGGTGAGATGTTCGTTAATGTGATAAGCATTATATGTATTTTTATTTAAATTCCATTTTCATTTAGTTTAAATTTAGGTATTTTGGTCTATTTTGATATAAGAAAAAATAATAAAAATATATAAAATTATATAAATTTTTTTGAAAAAAAGCTTAACAAAAAAATCGAAAATTCATTTTTGGTGTCTTTTTGTGGTATCTATGTTCCACTTCTCTATAGTTAAATGCACTTAAATGTTTGTCTAAAGTTAGCTATATGAAAGTGGTAATTAGTCAGCATTTAAATTTTATGATCACTTAAAGCATTTGATTTTTCTCAAAGTTTAATTGCTGGAACATTGTTAAGCATTGTGCGTATTACATCACTTGGTTTACTTGATGATAAATGATTGTTTTACAAAGTTCATATTACTGCAATATCTAATAAATAATCATTTAATCATTAACTCCATAAGGCACTGGTCCATTAATTTCTAAAATCAATCAGGTGCTAAATTGCCTTGCTGTGTCTCCCAACCCAACTGGTCCACAGTTGGTCTTCATTCATCCCATAAGGTCTACCCCCCTTAGCCTCGGGAGACGACGTAAACGGAGAGATCAGGGATTAGGGTGATAGCCTCCGGTCTGAGCGTTGTCGTGACAATCTGTGCGACAATAGGGATGATGATAACTCTGATGAAATGGTTGGAAGCCACGAAAGATTCTCCGATGACGAAAAGAAGTTGATCTCCCTGAGATTAAGAGGGAGTCTGGATAAAGAGATGCTCCCTGGTTGAGAGGGAGGGCATAACTTGGTTTTGATTGAAGAATGAATTTCAGAGGATATGTTGCTGCATGAAAAGTAGTAAAGGAAAGTGTATGATTGAGGAATCTTCTGTCAAAGATTCGGTTGATAGTCCTACTACAAAAAGTTGAGAAGCAACATCAGTTGTCTAAAAGACCCCAAAGGTTTGTATGTGATTATGTACATATGAAAGTATATTATTGATTGGGTTGTGTTTGTACAGGTAGATCTCTTGAAGCTTTTGATAGCATGCTGGTTACTGGTTAGTTTGATCGGGAGAGATTTGTTGTCCTTGATTTGCTGGATTAAGGGGTGACAAGGCTTTGTGAGTGAAGCATTGCCTGGGAGGACATCTAGCTGACACTTTATGTTGATGTGTAGGTCTCAAAGTTGGAAAGATGGTGTTGGTCATTGAGCTATGACACACACCTGGATTTCTGGGTTGATGGTTAGCAAGTAAGCCTGATGGTACCTAGAGAGGTTGAAAGCTTGAGTCCATCTTAGTCCCACCTTGTAAGATTGCCCTGGTCTGGAATCTAGTCCGATGCATTGCGGTGCCTAAATTGTTGAGAGACCAATGGATAGATTGCCCTAGTCAGGAATATAGTCCACTGCATTGTTGTGCCTAAAGTTCTTCATGGTTCATATAGTTGAAATCTTCCTTGTACTTGTATGTGATGAATACCTCCCTAGCTTTTTTTTTCCCCTGGGAAAATCGTAATTTTATTAATAATAACAAAATTACATTTTGTAGATGCAAAAGTGCATATGCGATAAGCAGCTCAAAAATCTGCAGTCAAAAACAGAAAAAAAAACCAAGAAATATAGTACAATTGGGGAGGAAATTATGTTTTCCTCCCCTTTTTCTTCTCTACTTTTGGCTACTCCCCCAAAGCCGTTGAGGATGAAAAAAGTATGAGAGAAGAGTCCCCCATTATGCAAGGATTGTCCTTGTCTGTATCAGAGTGTTCTGGAGAATGCTGTCTTTTAGCTCCACTCATGTCCTCTAAATCTGGTATCTTCTCCGCCCGAGAGTCCATCAATACTTGTGCTATAATTTTTCCTGAATCTAGGGACTTATGTTCCTGATTGTTTGCCACGGAAGTCGCTGTTGCGGCATCCTCCCCAATAGGATCATCAAGCTGTTCAGGTAGAGGGTTAACTGCCTCCTCGTCCTCTGTTTCTTCTTCTGGATTCGATATGCATTGCCAGCCTCTTGGTTTATGAACTTGTTTCTTGTTCCTTCTGTTTTCTCTTTTGTTTTGTGGACAATTATTACGAAAGTGTCCTGTTTGTTGATAGCCTCGACATCGGAAGGCCATGTTTTCATAATCTAGTGGCTGTTTCCACTGAGTGTTGTTATGGATCAGAATTATACTGTCAGGTAGCCCTTGACTAAGATCAACCGATACACAGATTCTGGCAAATGTATGAATGCATCTTGCAATTTTTTAAACGTCTTGCTTGATGTATGTACCTATAGCATTCCCCATTGCTGCAAAGACATTAGGAAACCAGAAGTGTAATGGGAGGTTGTGAAGCCTGACCCAAACCGGCATTTTGGAAACCACCATAGAGGAGGGGTCAAAACCCGGGAACCAGGGGGTCATGAAGAGTCTAGCATTGCCCCAGAACCATGGCCGCTCATGGAGAGTATATTCTTTTTCCTTAAACGTGTCGAATTTGACAATAAAGAAACCCTTGGAGCACAAAAGGATGTCACAATTTGTAGTCCATGTGGAGAAGATCCATTGTCTTAATGCATCTGTTTTAGGCCAAAAACCGTTGAATTTGCATATGACAACCAAGGAAGAATAATCAGAATGAGAATTGTTTACCTCAGGCAAATCGATTTGCAGTGTTGGAGTCTACGATCTTTGCTCCACAATGTAGGGTCTAGGTAGATCTTGTGTTGGTGTTGGCTTGTTGGCGGCTTCCCCCTTCCCTTTGACACCATCTTTGAAAGAACCAATGCCTTTTGAGCAGGAACCAAAACTTCCTCCTCTCAGCCTTGTGCTTAGAATGATGGTTGAGTCTCGCACAATGCCATAGCGTTGTACTGTAAAATTATCGTGTAGAATTTTACCTGCATGTATCAAGCTTAGCATGTTTGCTGGGATGCCTAAATCGGCTTGTATTTCATCCTTTATATTTTTTATCAGCATTCCTGTCCAGATTTACTTGCAGATAATATTTCCAGACAGGGTTCTGATGAAAATTTGTGTTCGTTCCTGTTCTGGGTCCTTGAGGGCTAGCTTTGGTTTTTTACCCCAATACCTCCCTAGCTAAGAGGGAGTGTTGGAAAATGTAACTAGGTTCGGTCTTCATTAAATGTATTTGAGTCATCTTGTAATGTACTTGTCAAAATATTAAAGAAAATATTTTATTATTATTATTATTGTGACTTATTAAAGCATGGGTTTCATGCTTGGGTCACCATGTTCTAGGTCGAAGTCCCCATTGAGGAATTCTAGGATTTATTCTGAGTCAATAGAGTCATTGTACTTTTAAAGAGACCCTTCTTGGGCTTTTGAATCATTGAAAAGGTTTAGTATTGAGTCAAATGTAATTTATGTATCCTCCACATCAAGTCAGCCTAAGGACATCAATTCGACCTCCCTTGAAGCCTATAAATAGAAGCTAGTCGAATTCATTTGGAGCACACCTCTCACAAGAAGTTTGATATCTCTTGAAGTCGAAAGAAGTGCGAAGTAGAATAAGAAGGGCAAGGAAGTGTGAGTTGGGTGGAGTCTAAGGAGAAGAAGAAAAACAAAATTTTGGTGCCTCTCTCTCTTTGTTTTGTGCCCTAATTTGGGAGATCGAAGTCTTCTAAGTTTTGCTGATGATAGAAGTTGCTTGATGCCGGAAGCTGCTACATAGTTGAAGTTGCTAGAAGAGAGGTCGAAGATCTCGGAGGCCGACTTCGTGTGGAGGGAAGATTTGGTCTTTGTCTAGGGTGAAGAGTCTCAATGAATACTATTGAAAGGAAGATAATTTTGACTAATTTTCCCTCGAGGGGGGTTTTGTCTGGCATAGTGCCTATATCTGTTGTCCATTGTTTTGTGTGCTTTCGCTTTGGTAATTGCTTGATGAACTAAAGAAAGAAGATATAAAGAAAACTTAACAAGAAGTCAAGATCATCACAAGTAATTATCAAGTATAAGAGAATCTTTCTGCCTTTCTAATTTTCTAACAACAAATCGCTTACAATTCTAATGTTCAGCCCCAGAACAATCAAAACTGTAACAAAACAAAAAAAGCATGTTGTATGAATGCCAGAAAAAAAACGAGATAACTCTCTTTATCATACGAATATTCCAGCCACCAGGGATAGTTGCGCAACTGGTAAATTGACAAAAATGCTTAGTAAATGGGAAAAAGTGCCACCCCGCGTTGATTTGCAACTACTTAGTGGACATATGCTTCCAAAAGAAAATGAAATTAATGAAATTGATCTCATTAATATAACATTGTCTGATAACAACGACAACATTGTTCGCCGGAATAAGGAATTGGGCCCAACAAACGTGTTGAAAATTAGGATTGGGTTTATGCTTGAGAAACACTGTTTAATAAACATAAGCCAATTGGGTACTATGACAACCTCTATTGGGAAATCAAACCAATTGCTTGAAATTCAATGACACATTGAAATTGGAAGACGAGGTATAGAAAGGCATATTGCAAATGTTAATGATAATGATGAGGCTGAGGCAGTTGGGGGTAATGATCAATCCATAGACAGATAAGTGCATCATATCTGTGGATTTATAAGGAACGTGGTTCGTACTGTTATTTCAATACAGAATGAGCAAAGCAGACAAGTATCACCCACAGAGGAGTAAGAGAACCATATTCAACATTTCCTGCATACGTAATTGGACCTCTGCAACATTCAACACAATAAAATCGGTGGTCAATTTACAGATATGGCGATACCTCTACCGGTACCACTACTGCAATTCTGGGAACTTAGTGATAAGCTTGGAAACATTGTCGTATCACCACTGGTACCTTGCCGCTTCCTTGTGTCATTGTTTCATTATAAACATTCGCCATACTACCGTTCACTGTAGCCCAAATTCCCCACTATCATTCATCCCTTTTGCTGGGTTCTCCTCTCCACTCTCTGCTCCAAACTTTCCCGGCAACCATCGACAACTTCCACAATTTTCTGCCCTATTTGCCTTCCAACGACAACCGCTTCCCTTGTCCGTTTATGATTTCTGGTGCCAGTCGATCGTTGCAAACAGAGTTATTCCCCGTTTGTCCAGCCCTACCACCTGTGCTTGGAAAAAACTTTGTTGTTTCCGATCCTGACCAGCGATCAAACATCTTTTGTGCACGAATAGTCGTGTCACCCCTGTGGTCAACATTCGTATCCCTCGTGCCCCCCGTTTATGAATTCATAGTTACATAAGGTTACAAGTTAGGTAACTTATATAATTAAGTTATATATATATATATATTATATATATATATATAAATATATTTATATATTTATATATCTAAATTTAATATATTTTTAAAAATTTTATTTATTAATATATTTAATTGAATTATATATATAATTTAATCTTGTTAATAAATTATATAATTAATTGATAGCTATATATATTAATTATAGTCTAGTTAATAAATATAATTTGATTATATATAATATATCTAATATATATTAATTTAAAAAAGAGAGAGAGAGAGTGGTCTGCAAAGAAGGAAAGCGACAAACCAAAATGATGTATGGAACATGAAGAACTTGTCAACAATTAAGCTTTGAGGACAAAGCTTTTGAAGAAGGGGGGCAATGTTATGAATATAGTTTATATAAAAAATACAAAAAATACAAATAAATATAAATTATAAATAATCATAGTAATGATTATTAAATAGTCATTAGTTAAATAGAAAGGCATGTCTAAAAGACATAACCATTCATGAAAGGGCACTTGCCTAGGTATATAAGCAGGCCCCCATTGTAACATTTAATCACTCTTGGACATTCATATTATTTGTAAAAATTATTACTTAATACATTGTGTATTTTACATTTAAAGCACAAACAAAAGTTTTGTTGCTTCACAATGTGGAAAGCACTGACAGAATTGTTCGAGAATGGTAGCGACCACAGGAAGTTGGCACTCAAGGATAAACTTTGAAGTATCAAGATGCAAAAGAATGACACTATTCCGCAATATTTGAGCAAGTTCACACAATGTCGTGATGAACTTGGTGGGGTTGGTGTTAATGTTCCAGAAGGTGACTTGGTAAGCCTAGCCATTCTAAGCCTTCCTAAGAGCTGGCATAATTACTAAGATTCGGTGAATAGGAGGGAGAAACTATTGAATTGGGAACGCTTATGGTCCGATTTGGTACAAGAGGAAATAAGGCGGAATACCTTAGATGGGACTTCATCCAAGTGCGAGGATGAAGAAAACTCTGCATTGGTTGGAAAGGAAAAGAAGGGAAAAGGGAAGAAATATCAATCCAAACCAGAATCCAGCCAAGGGGGCAAGAAGAAAGAATTGTTGAAAATTAAATCCTTCCATTGTCATGAATTCCGACACTATGCAACGAAGTGTCCACACAAAAAGGCAAGCAAGAAGACCTCAAGAGGAGTAGCAGGTGAAGACTTGGCTTCAATGTTCGAACTTGACTTTACCCTTATCGCATGCATGGCCAACACAGTGATGGGGAGCATGTGGTACTTGGACTCAGGTGAATCATTCCACATGGGTGTAGAGAGATTTTCAGTGATCTGGAGGAGAAAGACTTGCAGATGCACATTGAGTTGGGGGATGACGAAAGGTACAACGTGATTGAGGTTGGTATAGTCGCCTTTCAGAGGGAGTCAGGCTCCCCTCTCAGGGTCAAGGATGTCATGTTTGTTTCGGGCCTAAAGAAAAATCTCATCTTTGTTGCAGTTTTGGAAGACCATGGTTATGATGTGATCTCTCGCAAAGGAAAGGCATTCCTGAGACACATAGCCACGGGACAGGTGAGCAGATCGGGGTTCGTGTGAAGAACTTGTATAAGCTAGATGTGGAAGACTGCGTTGCATTAAGAACAAAGGTGGAGAAGGTGCAAAGCCGCGATGTCGGTGAACTTTGGCACAAAAGACTTGGCCATTTGCATCATGGCACACTAAAGATTATGAAGCAAATAACGACAGGCTTCCCCAAAGGAGAACTTGAGCAACAAGATGTATGCAAAGGATGTACTTTGGGGAAGTACACAAAATCCACATTCCATGATCGGGACAACAAAACACATGTAAGAAAGGATCCACTCTAATATATGTGGACCTTTCTTGATAACCTCCACTGCCAGACACAAATATTTTGTCATTTTTATTGATGACTTCTCACGGAAGTGCTAGATCTTCTTCATGCGGAAGAAAGATGAGACGTTCTCCAAGTTCATAGAATTCAAGGCGACATTGGTTGAGAAAGAAATCGACAAGAAGGTGAAGGCTCTCAGGAGTGATAATGGAGGTGAGTACGTGTTGAATGAATTTAAAAAAAATCTGTGCAAAAGAAGGCATTCGACAAGAGTTGACAACACCCTACAACCCACAACAGAATGGGGTGGCTGAGAAAAGAACCGTAGCATTGTGAGAGAAACATGGGCGATGTTGCATGACCAAGGCCTACCTCTGCATTTGTGGGCTAAGGCATGCAACACAGTAGTCTATTTGTAGAACCGAAGTCCTCATCGAATGCTGGGCAATGATTAGACTAGAGGAGGCTGTCTCGGGGAGAAAGCCGGATGTGTCTCACTTCAGGATTTTTGGAGCC
Source organism: Pinus taeda (assembly GCA_000404065.3). Taxonomy (NCBI): domain Eukaryota; kingdom Viridiplantae; phylum Streptophyta; class Pinopsida; order Pinales; family Pinaceae; genus Pinus; species Pinus taeda. The sequence goes on along the minus strand of APFE031447480.1, from coordinate 14,876 downwards.
TCTGTGTACTGCTATGTCTCCAAAGAATCAAGGAGGAAGCTTGAACCGACAACAAAATTGGGGTTTTTTGTGGGTTACACAGAAACTCCCCACAACTACTGTGTGTACTATCCATCCCTCAAAATGACAATTGTGCGAAGCGCTGTAAAGTTTGATGAGGAGAAAGTGATGCAATGCTCTTTTGAGAGGGAGCTATAGATCCCACCAGAAGAGTAACTTTTAGCTGCAAAGGAGGAACCTCAAGAAGTTGTGGAGTAGCCACATATTGAGGAGCAGAGAGTGGAGACAACCACTCAAGCAGAACCTTCCAGAGAAGGCACGAAAAGAACTAGGGAAGCTGAGAGACTTGTGTAGGATGCGAGGGGTAATGTGGGTGCTCCTTCAAATTTGTGCAGGCAAAGAAGGTCACTTGATCAGTACACTAGCTACACGGCTCTAATGATTGAGCTTATATAGACTGAGCCATCCCCTTTTGAGGAAGCAGTAGAGCAACCTGTATGGGTTGATGCAATGGTGGAGGAATACGAATCCACTGTAAAGAACAATGTTTGGGAAGTGGTCCCAAGACCAGCAGATAAATCAGTTATGGGTTCGAGATGGATCTTCAAGGTAAAGCTGACAGCAGACGGAAGCATAGAGAAGTATAAGGCCAAATTTGTGGCCAAGGGGTACTCTCAAGTTGAGGGAATTGACTATGAGGAGACGTTTGCTCCTGTAGCACGATACACGTCCATTAGATCAATTCTTGCTCTGACTACGCAGATGGGGTGGAAGATCCATCGGATGGATGTAAAAACAATATTTCTCAATGGGGTTATTGAGGAGTAAGTGTACACTGAGCAACCAAAAGGTTTTGAGACATTTGATTGGGAGTCTCATGTGTGCAAACTCAAGTGAGTGTTGTACAGTCTCAAACAAGGTGAGTACGTTTCGAATGAATTTAAAAAAAATCTATGCAAAAGAAAGCATTCGACAAGAGTTGACAACACCCCACAACCCACAACAAAATGGGGTGGCTGAGAAAAGAACCATAGCATTGTGGGAGAAACGTGGGCGATGTTCCATGACCAAGGCCTACCTCTGCATTTGTGGGCTAAGGCATGCAACACAATAGTCTATTTGTAGAACCGAAGTCCTCATCGAATTCTGGGCATGATGCAAATTGGGTGGGGAGTCCATTAGACTGAAAGAGGGAGTGGCTTGTGTGCTTTCGCTTTGGTAATTGCTTGATGAACTAAAGAAAGAAGATATAAAGAAAACTTAACAAGAAGTCAAGAACATCACAAGTAATTATCAAGTATAAGAAAATCTTTCTGCCTTTCTGATTTTGTAACAACAATCACTTACAATTCTAATGTTCATCCCCAGAACAATTAGAACTGTAACAAAACAAAAAAAGCATGTTGTATGATTGCCAGAAAAAAAACGAGATAACTCTCCTTATCATACGAATATTCCAGCCACCAGAGATAGCTGCGCAACTGGTAAATTGACAAAAATGCTAAGTAAATGTGAAAAAGTGCCTCCCCGCGTTGATCTGCAACTACTTAGTGGACATATGCTTCCAAAAGAAAATGAAATTAACGACATCTATCTCATTAATATAACATTGTCTGATAACAACGACAACATTGTTCGCCGGAATAAGGAATTGGGCTCAACAAACGTGTTGAAAATTAGGATTGGGTTTATGCTTGAGAAACGAAGTTTAATAGACATAAGCCAATTGGGTACTATGACAACCTCTATTGGGCAATCAAACCAATTTCTTCAAATTCAATGACACAATAAAATTGGAAGACGAGGTATAGAAAGGCATACTGCAAATGTTAATGATAATGATGAGGCTGAGGTAGTTGGGGATAGTGATCACTCCACAGATGGATAAGTGCATCATATCTGTGGATTTATAAGGAACATGGTTCGTACTGTTATTTCAATACAGAATGAGCAAGCCAGACAAGTATCACCCACAGAGGAGTAAGAGAACCACATTCAACATTTTCTTGCATACGTAATCAGACCTCTGCAACATTCAACACAACAAAATCGATGGTCAATTTACAGATATGGCTATGCCTCTATCGGTACCACTACTGCAATTCTGGGAACTTAGTGATAAGCTTGGGAACATTGTCGTATCACCACCGGTACCTTGTCGCTTCCTCGTGTCGTTGTTTCATTATAAACATTTGCCATACTACTGTTCACCGTAGCCCATATTCCCCACTATTGTTCATCCCTTTTGCCGGGTTCTCCTCTCCGCTCTCTGTTCCAAACTTTCGCGGAAGCCATCAACAACTTCCACAATTTTCTACCCTGTTTGCCTTCCAACGACAACCGCTTCCCTTGTCCATTTATGATTTCCGGTGCCAGTCGATCGCTGCAAATAGAGATTCCCCGCTTGTTCCAGCCCTACCACTTGTGCTCGGAAAAAGCTTTGTTGTCTCTGATCCTGACCAGCCGTCAAACATCTTTTGTGCACGAATAGTCGTGTCACCCCCGCGGTCAATAGTCGTATCCCTCGTGCCCCCCATTTATGAATTCATAGTTACATAAGGTTACAAGTTAGGTAACTTATATAATTAAGTTATATATATATATTATATATGTATGTATGTATGTATCTATTAATTGTTAATTCAATTATTGAATCAATTAAATTATATAATTAAATTAGTTAATTAATTATATAATTGATTATAGTCTTATTAATAAATATAATTTATTTTATATATATATTATATATATATATATATATAATGATTAATTTAAAAAGAGAGACATAGTGGGTCTGCAAAGAAGGAATCGACAAAACCAAAATGATGTATGGACATGAGGAAACTTGTCAACAATTAAGCTTTGGGGACAAAGCTTTTGAAGAAAGGGGGCATTTTATGAATTATAATTTTATAAAAATAAAAAAATACAAATAATATAAATTAAAATAATCATAGTAATGATTATTAAATAGTCATCAGTTAAATAGAAAGGCATGTCTAAAAGACATAACCATTCATGAAAGGGCACTTGCCTGGGTATATAAGGAAGCCCCCATTGTAACATTTAATCACTCTTGTACATTCATATTATTAGTAAAAATTATTACTTAATACATTGTGTATTTCACATTTAAAGCACAAACAACTCTAACTTTTGTCGCTTCACAATGTGGAGAGCATTGACAGAATTGTTCGAGAATGGTAGTGACCACAGGAAGTTGTCACTCAAGGATAAACTTCGAAGCATCAAGATGCAAAAGAATGACACGATTCCGCAATATCTGAGCAGGTTCACACAATGTCGTGATGAACTTGGTGGGCTTGGTGTTAATGTTCTAGAAGATGACTTGGTAAGCCTAGCCCTTCTAAGCCTTTGCAAGAGGTGGCATAGCTACTAAGATTTAGTGAATAGGATGGAGAAACCACTGAATTGGGAACGCTTATGGTCCGATTTGGTGCAAGAGGAAATAAGGCGGAATACCTGAGATGGGACTTCATCCAGGTGCAAGGAGAAAGAAAACTTTGCATTGGTTGGAAAGTGAAAGAAGGGAAAAGGGAAGAAATATCAATCCAAACTAGAATCCAGCCAAGGGGGCAAGAAGAAAGAATTGTCCAAAATTAAATCCCTCCATTGTCATGAATTCTGGCACTATGCAATGAAGTGTCCACATAAAAAGGCAAGCAAGAAGACCTCAAGAGGAGTAGCAGGTGAAGACTTGGCTTCATTGTTCGAGCTTGACTTTACCCTTATCGCATGCATGGCTAGCATAGTGATGGGGAGCGTGTGGTACTTGGACTTAGGTGCATCGTTCCACATGGGTGTTGATCTGAAATGGGGCAATAAGGGTTCTTGTCCGCTTACAAGAACCTCTCCCACTCCAAAGATTATATATTCCCAAGATCTAGGCTTATATTGACAATTTGCGGAATTCAAAGAACTTGAAATAGGTGTATGCTTGTGTTTGCCTTTAATTGTTAAGTGCTTTAAGTTGATTTGCTTAAACTAATATAAAAACATATAACAACAAATAATGGAAATAATAACCAACACACATAACAACAATATAATTAGGAGTTCACCCAAACCTCTTGGGCTACGTCTCCGTGAGCTCTAGTCAACCTAACTAGGCTCTTTGGGATTATGGCTTAAATTCTTTTACGATTTCCACACTCAACTCCATAGGTTTACAACTGAACCAATGGGCTTAGAATGCCATCTTTATCCCTAGCTATTTGGCTCTCTGGTTCACGACCCTCGGCTCTTGGCTCTCGGCTCTGGCTCTTGTCTCCTGGCTCTCAGCTCTGGCTCTCGGCTTCTGGCTCTCGGCTTTGGCTCTCGGCTTTGGCTCTTTGTCAAGCCTCCAACCTCTGGTGGCTCTTTCGTTGTCCTCCCAACCTCTGGTGGCACTCTGCGAATCTACGACTCTTTGGCCTTCTACGCTCTGCAACTCTGTTGCGCTCATCTCTCTGGGAAATCACCCCTTTGCCATTGTCCCAACCTCTGTTGGCTTCTCGGCTTTCACGAGCTTCTGGTTTCACTCAACCCTTAAGTGACCCTCTGCTTCTGAGTCACCCTGACTCTGCAGACTACCTCCTCTGGGCTTACACTCAGCGTTCAAGCATCTTTGAGCCTCTTGGGCTTCTCTGCTCTTCTCCTAAGCATAATTCTGCCTCTCTGTGTTATCAGTGGTTCACTCAACCTCCAAGCGAATCTCAACAACCTTTTTTTGCCTCCATCATTGAAGACCGACTATTTCATTACAAGAATCCGTTTACAAATGGAAAGGAACCGGTGGGCATGGCCACCCAATTGTTTTGCCTTCCTTTGGCCGAAATAGCCAAATAATGGAAATACACAGGAAAACACACGCAAAACACACGTGAGTCTTTAAGTTGGGACTTCAAATGGCCTTCAATTGCATCTATATCTCGCTCGGGTCCGTCCTGTCATCGCAAATCGCGATCGCACAGGCGTATTGCCAAAAAACACAATACACGGAAAATACACAAAATCCGAAAATCCAGATTTCAAAATATATGTAGTCGCGTTTATAATCCCATCGGGTCCGTGCTTTATCGCATATCGCAATCGCACGTCGCATTGGCCTGAGGTCCATTCAATAACCCATGGTTTGTTCCGATGTGATGATCATCGCCGATCGCTTCCTTGCACGCTGTCATTTGACACCTCCGATTGCGATTAGCGATTAATTCCCGACCGTTGATCTGCTCCTAGATCCGATGGTCGATATGCCATCGCAATCGCTTTATCGCCCTGATCGCAATCGCAAGTCACAACGGCCCGAGGCCTATACAACATCCCGTGGATTGCTTTGGTGCGATATACATCGACGATCGCCGATCGTCAGTCTCACTTTATCGCAATCGCAAATCGGCTCGCTCGAGTTCCGATATCATATGTAAGTCTTTCCCCGATGCGATATGTTGGAGATCACCAATCGGGAAGTCCTTCCGCCTGTGGTTAAGTCCTCCCTTTGAACCTTTCCGATGCGATTTCTTTAAGGAGCTCTTAAGTCACATTTATAAGAAATTGCCTCCTTTTCTAAGGACATTGGGCAATTTTCTTTCTACAATAACTCCTTCATCCGGAGTCTGTTTTGGTTCATTCAAATTGCATTAGATTCAGAATGAAGAGATCTACACAATGAGACTATTTCCAAGAGCATTCTTTGACTTTCGTTTTTCTCTGTGAGGAATATTTTTAGACTTAGAGTCTATACTAGATCTATTTTGGATCACGCCTTCCCACTAAAAAGCTTTTGGACTCCAAACACTGATATACTGATCTGAACAGTAAATGAGAGTACCTCACCCTGTTCTTTCAGCCTCCATACACTTGCCTTGCATAGTGCCTCTGAACTAAAGCCTTTGAACACTCCCTTCCTGGATATGCTTGTCCTCCTGGGAAGAACTGTCTTTCTCCTTGAATTCATGCAGAACTCCTGCTGTGAAGGTCATGGAAGGTAGTTTGAACTTCTTTGCCTTGATCATTGATCCAAGGTGGTTCAAACCAATGTGAAGTTACATTTTCTTCACAAAATTTTCATTTGTACCTGTTTGACATACTGTCAACAACAACTGTGAACAACAACAGGGTTACAGACAACAACTGGATGGCCTAAACTTCTGCTTCAACAAAAGAAATAGATTTCACATCTTGTGAACACCTCCATGTCTTTACATCTGCATACAAATGATTGACTAGATAACAAGCCAACAAAACATGCCTTTAAAACAATTTACCCTTCAAGTCAAGTATTTAGACAAAGAACTTTAGGATTCTTTTTCAAAGATGAAACACTTCATCATTATCTCCATCTTGGAGACCAAATCAACTTTTCTCAAGACAATATTGCATTACATGCATGTCTAAAAACAATGCAATCAACCCTTCAAGTTAATTACACATACGTGTTCAAATACAAGGAAATCATCAACATCCTTGTGTTCATGCATATCATGCTTATGCATGCATTTCATCCTTCAACTTTCGCTTAAGCACATTGTACTTTCAAAGCTGAAATGAATATAATGTTGCAGTAATAAAGTGAGTCTCTTACTCAACTTTTTCCATTCACCTTCTTGGTAAAACCCTGCAACTTGCATTCCATTAACAAAGAAATGCAAATAGATGCATTATATCAATAGACATGCAATCTTAATTGGATAAGAATTCTAACCATTTCTTACCAATCCATTTCAAGGGTCCTTCCTTTGTCTGCACATCAACAACAACATGTGAATTATCTTGAAACACATCATTTATGGAATCTTTCTTTCCATTCTCACCATTCTCTCTTTCCACCCTCTTCAAGTTTTGTGGAAGCATTGTTGGATTCAGAGTCCAACATTTTGTAGCAGTATGTCCTTGCTTATGGCAGTAAGTGCAACACGTGCATCCTCTTGACAACATGATTTGCCTTGTCCAATGGACCTTTGGCTTCTTGCTTTCTTTCCTTCAAATGTTTCCTATATGTGGTCATTTTCTTTCAACATCTAGAGACATTATGGTTATTCAAACCACAAAAGGAACATGCAATTCTTTTTCCATGCTTATATGGAAATTTACCATGCTTTACACAATCAAAAGGAATATGGTTAAAACCATATTTATACCTTTCTCTTTCACTCCTTTTACCTTCATGAGGAGGTGAGCTGAATGAAGAAGCGGCTCCTTTTGGAACACTATCAACCTCTTCACTGTTTTCAGAGTTTCCACAACTCTCTGGTTCAAGTGTAGGCTTATGAACACCTTCTTCCTGAAAATGATGTTTCAAGCTATTGCATTCCCCATGAATACAATCTTCACACTCTTGAGGTAGAAGACCTAAAATGAAACTCCTTGGCATTGTTTCAATTGTCTTCATGGCAGCTTTCGAACTTTCTCCATAAGATTGTCCATAGCCAAGACCCAAATACTTAAGCCTGTCTCAACCATTATTGGCTCAACAATACCCTGTGCATGTTTGCCCAAGCCTTTTCCTTCATAGCCCATCTTGGACATTAACTTGGACCCTATTCCTTTGGTATGTTTTTCAAAAGTACCAACATGATCATTCTTAGAGGAATTTGAAGAAAAATTGGAATTATTTACCTCTTCTTCAAGCTGATACTTGACTAAGGCTTCTTTGGCAACAAGGAGCTGTGTGTCCAACTCATGCACCCTTTCCAGGTTCATATTTGCAATATGAAGTTGTCTTTTCATTCCCTGCAATTTGTCAGAAAGCAACTGCTTCTCTTCCTTCATGGAATTCAACTGCTCTCTAAGTATGATGCTCTTCCTTCCATCCTCATACATTTCTTTCACCATATCCATCATGGTGAACAAGTCTTGCTTCATGTCTTCATCAAAGAATCTTGTGAAGAAAGATGAATTTGAGGACTCACTTGTAGAAGTTGTCATTATCAAAATGAACAAAAGAACTTCAAACAAGATTAACAAAGAGCTTATTCAAGCAACCTTTTGCAACAGACCTCTTGTGCTTTAAGGATTGCTTTGAAGTCCTTTGGGATAAGAAGAATGCCTTCAGCCCTTTGTCCTTCTTGTCCTCTCCTGGACTTGGCTATCAATAGCTTTCACCTCTGTAAACTCAAAAAACAGCGAGTTTACAACAATCAAACAATCAATCCTCGACTGTTTAAACACCTTTCAAGTTAAACAAGCAAATATATTGCTCTGTCAATCAAGCATTCTGCTTTGATCAATCAAGCATCATGATACCACCTGCTTTGGTATAACTTAAATCTGATATAACCTTCTTTGAAGGTGGGGTTAATCAACCTGATGCTCCGATACCACCTGATCTGAAATGGGGCACTAAAGGCTTTTTGTCCGCTTACAAGAACCTCTCCCACTCTAAAGCTTATATATTCCCAAGATCTAGGCTTATATTGACAATTTGCGGAATTCAAAGAACTTGAAATAGGTGTATGCTTGTGTTTGCCTTTAACTGTTAAGTGCTTTAAGTTGATTTGCTTAAACTGATATAAAAACATATAACAACAAATAATGCAAATAATAACCAACACACATAGCAACAATATAATTAGGAGTTCACCCAAACCTCTTGGGTTACGTCTCCGTGAGCTCTAGTCAACTCAACTAGGCTCTTTGGGATTATGGCTTAAATTCTTTTACAAGTTCCACACTCAACTCCATAGGTTTGCAACTGAACTAATGGGCTTAGAATGCCATCTTTATCCTTGGCTATTTGGCTCTCTCGTTCACGGCCCTCGGCTCTCGGCTCTTGGCTCTCAGCTCTGTCTCTTGGCTCTCGCTTTGGGCTCTAGGCTCTGGCTTTGGCTCTCGGCTCCTGGCTCTCGGCTCTGGCTTTTTGTCAAGCCTCCAACCCTGGTGGCTCTTTCGTTGTCCTCCCAACCTCTGGTGGCACTCTATGAATCTATGGCTCTTTGGCCTTCTGCGCTCTGCAACTTTGCTGTGCTCATTTCTCTGGGAGATCACCCCTTTGCCATTGCCCCAACCTCTGGTGGCTTCTCGACTTTCACGAGCTTCTGGTTTCGCTCAACCTCCAAGCGACCCTCTGTTTCTGAGTCACCCTGACTCTGCAAACTGCCTCCTTTGGGCTTACACTCAACATTCAAGCATCTCTGAGCCTCTTGGGCTTCTCTGCGCTTCTCCTGAGCATAACTCTGCCTCTCTGTGTTATCAGTGGTTCGCTCGACCTCCAAGCGAATCTCAGCAACCTTTTGCTGCCCTGCTAATTGAGCTTCTTGTGCTTTTTGTAATACATCAGTTACAGTCGCCTCCATCGTTGAAGATTGACTATTTCATTACAAGAATATGTTTACAAACGGAAAGGAACTGGCAGGCATGGCCATCTGATCGTTTTGCCTTCCTCTGGCCAAAATAGCCAAATAACGTAAATACACAGGAAAACGCATGCAAAACACATCATGAGTCTTTAAGCCGGGACTTCATATGGCCTTCAATCGCATCTATATCCCTCTTGGGTTCGTTTTGTCATCGCAAATTGCGATTACACAGGCGTATGGCCAAAAAACCCAATACACGGAAAATACACAGAAAATCCGAAAATGCGGATTTCAAAATATATGTAGTCGCGTTTATAATCCCTTCGGGTCCGCGCTTTATCGCATATCGCAATCGCACGTCGCATTGGCCCAAGGTCCATTCAACAACCCATGGTTTGTTCCGATGCGATGACTATCGCTGATCGCTTCCTCGCACGCTGTCATTTCACACCTTCGATTGCGATTAGTGATTGATTCCCTACCGTTAATTTGCTTCTAGATCCGACGGTCGATATGCCATCGCAATCGCTTTATCGGCCTAATCGCAATCGCAAGTCGCAACGACCCGAGTCCTATACAACATCTTGTGGACTGCTCCGATGTGATATACATCGCCGGTCGCCGATTGCCGATCCCGCTTTATCCCAATCGCAAATCAGCTCCCCCGGGTTCCGATATCATATGTAAGTCTTTCCCGATGCGATATGTCGGAGATCGCCAATCCGGAAGTCCTTTCGCCTGTCGTTAAGTCCTCCCGTTGAACCTTTCCGATGCGATTTCTTTAAGGAGCCCTTATGTCCCATTTATAAAAATTGCCTCCTTTTCTAAGGACATTGGGAAATTTTATTTTTACAATAACTCCTTCATCTGGAGTCCGTTTTGGTCCATTCAAATTGCATTAAATTCAGAATGAAGAGATCTAGGCAATGAGACTATTTCCACTAGCATCCTTTGACTTTCATTTTCCTCTGTGAGGAATATTTTTAGACTTAGAGTCTATACTAGATCCATTTAGAGTTTTTCAGTGATCTGGAGGAGAAAGACTTGCAGATGCACATTGAGCTGGGGGATGGCGAAAGGTACAACGTGACCGAGGTTGGTATAGTCACCTTTCAGAGGGTGTTGGGCTCCCCTCTCAGGCTCAAGGATGTCATGTTTGTTCCGAGCCTAAAGAAAAATCTCATCTCGTTTGCAGTTTTGGAAGACCATGGTTATGATGTGATCTCCAACAAAGGAAAGGCATTCTTGAGACACATAGCCACGGGACAGGTGAGCAGATCGGGGTTCGTGTGAAGAACTTGTATAAGCTAGATGTGGAAGACTGCGTTGCATTAAGAACAAAGGCGGAGAAGGTGCAGAGCCACGATGTCAGTGAAGTTTGGCACAAAAGACTTGGCCATTTGCATCATGGCACCTTGAAGATTATGAAGCAAATAACCACAGGCTTCCCCAAAGGAGAACTTGAGCAACAAGATATATGCAAAGGATGTACTTTGGGGAAGTACACAAAATCCACATTCCATGATCGGGACAACAAAGCACACGCAGTCCTAGAAAGGATCCACTATGATATATGTGGACCTTTCTTGATAACCTCCACTGCCAGACACAAATATTTTGTCATTTTTATTGATGACTTCTCGTGGAAGTGCTGGATCTTCTTCATGCGGAAGAAAGATTAGACATTCTCCAAGTTCATAGATTTCAAGGCATTGGTTGAGAAAGAAATCGACAAGAAGGTGAAGGCTCTTAGGAGTGATAATGGAGGTGAGTACGTGTCGAATGAATTTAAAAAAAAATTGCGCAAAAGAAGGCATTCGATAAGAGTTGACAACGCCCTACAACCCACAACAGAATGGGGTGGCTGAGAAAAGAACCGTAGCATTGTGGGAGAAACGTGGGCAATGTTGCATGAACAAGGCCTACCTCTGCATTTGTGGGCTAAGGCATGCAACACAGTGGTCTATTTGTAGAATCGAAGTCCTCATTGAATTTTGGGCATGATGTAGATTGGGTGGGGAGTCCATTAGATTGAAAGAGGGAGTGGCTTCACAAATGCAGATTGAAAGAGGGAGTGAAGTTGTGTGGCTTCACAAATGCAAATTGGGTGGGGAGTCCATTAGAGTGAAAGAGTACATTAGGTGGAATTTTTAGTGTTGGGTCTGCAATTGTTTCTAGTACAGCAGGAAGCAAAGATTTGTGGCACTCAGCTTGGCAGATGCATAATACATGGCTACAAGTCAAGCAACATGTGAGGCGATCTGGATGAGAAAGATACTTGTTGGATTATTTGGTCAGATGATGGACCCAACTGTGATGTACTGTGATAATCAAAGTTGCATCAAGCTCTTCGAGAATCTTGTTTTTTACGATCGATCTGAACATATAGATATCTGATATCACCATTTACGGGACTGTGTGCAAAGGCGGATAATGTTGCTTCGGTACATTTCGAAAGAGGAACAAGATGCTGACATTTTGACAAAGACCCTGTCAAGAGGGCAGTTCGAGTTCCACAGATTCAGGATATGGGTGGTTCTTAATCCCTTTCTTGCTGAGCGGGAGCGTTGAAAAATGCAACAAGAAATTCTCAATTTGACTTTGTCTTGATTAAAGTGAGAAAATTTGAATTTCCACATCATTAGACAACTTGGATGTAGTTAACTTGTGTCACCTAGTTTATTTAGTAAATTCAAGTTAGAGGAGTTAGAGTTCAGTTAAGCATGTGTGATTGCTAAATTGCATCAATCAAAGTCAGTTATCTGAAGTTGGTTTCAATTAAACTAGTTCCAATTGTTGGAGGAACTAGTGGAAGGTCAATTGTGTAGTGGGACTTCAGTCAAACTCAGTGATCATCCAATTAATTGATCAATCAGCCCAAAATAGCTAGTGCATGCAGAGAATTCGAGTTCTCCAGCTGTGGTGGAGATTCCAAGGCACTGTAACATTAGTGGTAGACTAATCTTGAGTGTACAGGTGTTGCATGCAGTTAGATGATCAACCTTGGGAATTGCACAATCCATTTTGGAGAAATTCCTAAATAATAGGAGCTTAATTTCTTAGGAATTGCGCAAGGCAATAGGGGCTCAAGCAGAGGCAAAATTTGATTAAGTCTGGGTCAGGGCCTCTCAGTGAGCAGAGAGATAGGTTATTCACTTGCAGGTTGTGCTCAGTTGAGCAAAACAATTGTAATTCATCTCTATTCATCAGATTAATGCAAGCAATCATTGGGTTTTTTAGCAGATCGATTTCCCTAGGAAAAATACTATGGATGTGTGTTATTTCTTATTGCATGTCTGAAATTTTTGTTCTAAATTGTGAGTTAACTTCTGTAGAGCAATAGAGTAGGTTTGCGCCTTGTGATTTTGATTAAACTTCATGAGTAGTTGCAAATCTACACCATAATTTCTACACTGGGAATTTCACACTCCCTCTCATTGCCTCTTCCAAAACTGAAAGACTTCCTCCAGAAATGCTACTGACCTCCTCTACCACCTCTCGCTCGCCCTTTGACTTAATATTCTCTGTTGGAACTCCGCTATTGAGAAAATCGAACTGCCTAGGTAACTGAGTATCTGCACTGGTGTGTTCCCCATCTACCCATCGACCTCCTCTTATAATCTCCAGTTGGGACTCCAACAACCAAGATTAAAACATAATTGATGACTGAGATCATTTTTGGATCGATTTGTGTGAGTTTCAAGATGATTCACTCCTTATCTCAATTATTTATGATTAATTAACCACTTTTCCGAAGTTTAGACTTAGGAAATAATTAAAAATAGGCTAATAATCTAATTGAGACACTTCCAGGTGTAATTTCCAGAAACGATTTCTGGGTCATGGAGAACCGCTGTGTTTAGCCTCTCTACAAAGTTTCAAGACTAGAATACCTCTGATGCTACATAAATTAAAAATCTCAAAATCTAGCAATGGTTGTGGTGAAACCTCCCAAAGTAGGGTTGGTGTGATCCTTTCCAAACTCCTTTCTGCCGTTATAAACTTTAAATCCCTAGCCAAACTTAAACTTGAAGCCTATTTGACTGTTTTCCCTATTGCATTGTTGATTAAATCATTAAGGTAACCCTTTCTTTGACTTCTACATGTCTAGATACTCCTATATCATTACATTATCAAATTTTCCCTAGCTTATAGTTAGTCTAGGGTTATAATTCTTTGCTCCTTTATAAAGAAGATTTGAGCCTATTTCAGGTTAAAGGTATCTTACCCTGGGTTATTCATATCACATTGAACCCTGGGTTATAATTCTTTGCTCCTTTATAAAGAAGATTTGAGCCTATTTCAGGTTAAAGATATCTTACCCTGGGTTATTCATATCACATTGAACCCTCTAATTAGAATACCCTTATAGGTGAATATGGGGAATCCTTCCTTGTGTTGAATTTCCACTAAATAGCAGGAGGAAGACTGTTGAGGGGGCAATGGAAATCCTCCTGATTGTTGCCATAGGGTTTGGCTCTCACCTTGTGACTTCCCTCACAGGGCCTCCTAGATTTTGCGACAACAAGGGGCATGGTTCATAACAACATGGGAGCAAGAAATCCCTTCTTTCCTACCATCTACTGTCAAAGGAAAGAAACTCTAGATAGAGCCCTTGTTATTTGCTTGTATCTAGGGGGTAGTCGAAAAGGTGGGAGATGCCTCCTATGTTCTAAAGTACTTTGAAGATCTGCCAGTCGCACGTTGCTTTGATTAGGTGGGGAACATGAAAGTATGAGGTGATCCTCCTTATGGTCACATAATGGGGTGGGGTCTGCAAGAAACATTTTCTATAGCTATGCTAATGATTAAGAGGGCATGGCATCTCTTGTTGTGGTAACCATAAGAAAGTGGAGAGGGAGCTCCTTGAATCCCTATAAATGTTGTGCTATTGTCCTCTAATCAAGAGGTGTGTGTGAAGAGTGATTTTGGATGAAAGTATGAGAGTTATATGCCATTAGCAAAGATTTGGTAAAGGTTTTTTAACCTTGTTGATGGTTACAAGCCCTCAATGGGCTACTTGCAATTGCACCAAAAAACTCCTAAAATATTCAAATTTTAAAGAAGAAACACTAGATTCATGTGCATCGATATGAATCCAAACCATTTATACACAAATATGCAAACATTCTCATTTATATATCGAATAAGAGTGCATATAACCAAAATAACACTTAGTGCAATACATTTATGAACCAAAAATACATCAACAATGAGGCTCTCGAGTCTAGACAACCTCTAGTGTCAAAAAAAATCATGCTACAACAAATACCTACATATAATCAAAATCATGGCCTATATTGGGATCTTCATCATCAATATCACCCTTTAAGCATTGATAAAAGATAGAAAGAGCTTCTGATGTCAAATCGAGATTTTGTTTGAGTGATGGGTACATTTTTACTAGGGTCATGATGGAGGAGCTCAACAATCAATGCCACTAACACCAAGGTACATAGAGGCCTTGGTGCTCTCGATTAAATGCTAGTTCCATACCCTTCTTGTCAAGTTTTGTAGATGTTCTATGCTAAGAGCAATTTCACTTTTCTCACAGCAATCATACAAGTAGTTAAGCAAAAT
>APFE031447479.1:0-41669 GCA_000404065.3 Pinus taeda | reverse complement strand
CCCACCTATGGTTTTGTGCATGATTTTTGCACATGTTTTTTGGACGCGATGGTTTTCGGTCCATGGTATTGGATCAATGGTTTTTTTTTTTGTCCATGGTATTGGACATGATGGTTTTTCAATCCATGGTATTGGATGCTTCAGCATGTATAAATATGTATTGTAACATTGAAAGGAAAATAATGAAAAATCAAGCCGATAGTCTCGGTTTTGAGATCCAGTGGAAAATCTCTGTGTATATGTGTTTTATGTGTTATGCTCTCGCAATTTTATTTTTCCTGTGATTTAGAATTCATATGTAGGTAATTTATGTACGGGGTTAAAACCTACAGGTTTGATGGCTACTCTATCATTGTGTATGTGCTAGTTATAAGATATAAATTGGCTATGGCTCTTGATGTGTTTTTATTTGATGATGAATGGTTAATGAATGCATGAGCTAATAGATGTTATTGTAGCTATTATGAGAGGGAATTATACCTTCTTAATGAATATCAGATACGTATCAGATCCCTATGTTTAAATATGCATTCATGACCTATAGATTACATGTTCACCATATGTTTGACGAAATGAATCTCATGGTTATTCCTGGTTATATAAAGTCCTTGATCAATTTTTGAGTTAGAGGCTTTGTATTGGTGTTATTTATTGTTCTAGAAATTCTCATTAGGTTTTGGGTAGTGGTATGGATACTAGCCTTGGAAACGTGGCTTATATTCTAGAACTACACCATTAGAACTGGGAAATATGGGCTACAGTCACCTGGACGTAGTGTTATACATGTGACTAGAGGGTCATAGTCATTGTCTTGCAATCTTATGTATACGGTTGGGAGTCCAGGTCAGTGAAGAAGAAATCCAACTCAAGATTTGGGCACCTAGAGTGGTTATTTAGCTCTTGGTGCTCCTGTAGCTCTTGAGGAAGGTCATTAAAGTTTTAGTTTGTCAACTCCACTTCCTTAATGAAGATAGGAGATCGGGTCAGGTCATACCAACTCGTCCTCTCATGTTTAGCTTGGCAGGGTAGTGAAAATTGTGTATATATGGGAGGGGTGGTTATAGAATGGTACCAAAGTGGGTTCCATAATCTTTGGGTGATATTTGATACCACATAATGGTATAAGAACTCCTAGTTTCAACACTTGGATCAAAATATCTCATCACTCCCCATTTTGTATAGATGCCTAGCAATGACAGAGAAATCTGCTGCGCACACCACTAATTCCTTCTTTTACTGGATAGTGTCTCCTTCTAGTGTAGTTCCTGTTGTTAGGAAGTGTATTATAACCTCAAAGTGACCATCCATGATACACACTACAAATAGCTATGCATTAAGCAATCCCTCTTCTAAGTTAGTAGGTTCTCCCCTATTTCGATGCGCGACAGATGGTCTGGTCCCACCTTCAATTGTCTAGAATTCACAACAACTTCAAAATCATACTCTTAGAACAATAAGAGCCATCTACAGATTCTCCCCCACAACATAGTCTTATTGACCAAGTACCTCAGTGCGGAGTGATTTTTATACATCTTAAAATGGCCTCCTAGCAAGTAATGTTGATACTTCTATAGTGCATAGACCATAGCTAGCCCCTCATGCTCAGTGGTAGGATAGGTAGCCCCACCAACCTATGTTAGTACTGCTCCCAATAATATACATGACACATTGACATGTACATGGAACTCTTTCTTCTAGTCCACGAAAACTAGAATTGGCGTGGTAACCATATTTTCTTTCAATATATCCAAGCTCTTCTTACAGTCATCATTTCATCATAACGTGACATCCTTCTTGAAAAATTTATCCATAGGCATGGTGGTCTGGGCATAGATTTTGATAAACTTTCTGTAATATCCTGTATGTCCCAGAGTAGCGTGCAATTGTTTCACACTCCTCAGTGCTTCCAAGTTCACCATCACTGCAATATTTGTAGGATATACCATCAGTCCTTGTTTGCAAACCACTTGCCCCAAAATGTTTCCAAAAGGAATGCAAAATAGACACTTCTTGAGATTGGGCGTGATCTGGTATCTTCGACAGGTATCTAGCATTAGGCACAAGCTTGATACATGGTGCTTAACCAACCCAACCATAGTCCAGTCATCAAAATATACCTCCAGGAAATTATGAATAAATTCCTTGAATGTCACAATAAACACACGCGAAAAGAATGTAGGCACATTCTTTAATCCAAACGACATTATAGTGTACTAAAAAAAACCCCACTTAGTTGCGAAGGTTGTCTTACTCCTATCCTCCGGCACAATTTTGATTTGGTGGTACCTAGAGAACCCATCAGTGAAGGAATATGCTTCCTAGCCATCTACATTTTCCAATACTTCATCAGTGAATGAAGTTGGGAAAGGATAATACACACAAGCGTCATTCAGTTTCTTGAGATCCACACATATCCTTGTCTTGTCCTTCTACTTCTTCTCTTGCACCACCATTGGGCTTACCTAATCAGATTCTTCCACAGGCTCAATGATGCCTATCATGAGCATCTTGTCTAGTTCTAAGTGGACCTTTTCCTTATATTTTAGGTTGAGAAGGTAAGGCCTTTGCTTAAATAGTTTCGCATCGAGCTTTAACGTGATATTCATCATTCCTAGGTCCCCAATTATTCCTTTCAGATCCATAAAATTGGTAAGGAATAAGTCATGGTATTCATGGAGAAATTTAGCAACCTTGTCCACTGTCGCGTAATCCCAATAGTCTCCAATCTTCGTGACTTTGGGTTCTGCCATCGTACCAATGTTCACTTGTTTTGTTTTCAATGGTGTGGTTATATCAGGGTTCTCAATCTGTAGTCCTTGAACCTCACAGTGACCTTTTGTTTCTGGAATGTTAATCTTCTATGGATCCTTGTCCTCTTCTTTAGCAGTTACATTATAGCATTCTAGTGTGCGTCTCAGTTGAGTAGCTCATTCAGGCTGAGTCAGATCTAAAGGATCCTGTAGTATCCTAAAGATAGCTACTTTCACCTCTTGTAGTGCTTCATCAATACTCTCAGAGTCATCCTTAAATCTGAATGTCATCATGAATCCTTTGCATAGGATATCCCATTCACCTGTCCCATGGCAGAGCTCTGTTTCTATATACCAATTCATTGGGATAACATCCAGGGTATGACAGAACAAGTGCACCCACTCAGGTTGGGGCTTTTCTCCATAAGCATGGGTCCATTTGGCTAGATGTATGCATGGATAGTTCTGCCTATCATACTTGTCTGTCAGTCACATCTTAGGCTTCCCAAATCATGTTCTCATCATCCTCCTACATTCGCGCCAATGATCAAAGCTTCCCTTGTGTGTACCCCACCATCTTGCAAGCGTAGCACGTAGTACCCTATCCAAGGCCTCGAAGAGATGCTTTTCTAGTATCTCCCTTTCAAATGCATCCAAAAATATACCTACTTCATTTAGACCATCATAAGTAGGCATATTTCTTACTTATAATGACACACAACACAACGACCGAGTCGTCATGTTGCAATTCAGTTAGTTACTTCATGTATCCAATTCTGCCAATGTTAGTTCGAAGTGCAGGAACTCTTGCGATCTCATGTAATCCATCCATCCATGGTGGGATTCACCCAATATTGGTCTCACACTGTTATCTTATAGATATATTCCATGTCATCATCACTCTCATAATCACGAACTGGTTCAGTATAGCGCAATCCTTTAGTAGGATCGATGGGTACTATTACGCACAACGATTTCTTCTCAAAGATCATATTTCGCTTCTTTAGATTGATTACGCCATTTATATCAGTAGCCTAGTCAATTCCCAGGAGTGAAAGATAAGGATTTTTGTCATCCACTATCTCTGTTACTTCAAAATCAGCCAGCGTGCTCGCTCCCTAAATATCCACGGTCACCCTGTGCAACTTCCCCATGGGGATGATATTCTGTTGATTTGCCATCCTTAGCTAAATTAGAGACCATTGCAACATAGGTCTCCCCATTCACTCCCAAGTCTATTTTGGTAGGAAATTCGCATCTGACCCTAGGTCCAAAATGACCTGATCCATTTCATGCTCTCCTATCTGTGCAGTCATTCTCATCTCTCATCCCATTCTTGTTTTATGTTTTCCAAGCTTTCGTACTATGCGCGGCTCACTTAGCGCAATTCTAGTGCATCTATTGATGAGCTCCTATAACCCTTTCACAACCTTACTGTCGTGTAATAACTTCATACATGTTTCCAGGAAAGTCGTGAGAATAGAGGGGTCCATCTCCTGCTCAGGCTTATCCTTGCTTCCTGAAGTGGAGGCCTCAACGAAGATATTCTTAACTTCCATGAAGGTTTCACGCGCCTGCTCCAAATCGAACTCAGCCTACTTTTTCAAGGATTTGTGAACCCATGTACTCTCTTCTGGTTATTTCCCCTTGTCATCTTCTATCACAATTCCACTTATGAGCACTATATCATCTGTAGGTTTTGAGTGGCGGAGGTGGTATCACCCCTTTGTCATGTATCTTCGCTATCAGCGTAGGAAAGTATTATATTTCATGATCAAACAATGTGTAATACTTGCATGACAGATGCATTGGATTATTCCAATCATGGGCATAGTGTCTTGGTCCTCTGCAATTGTAGAAAATCAACTGTCATTGACCTCTTCCAATTCCTACTTCGCCTTGGCCTCATCCGCGCCCCTGAAATTCAATTTGTGCCATCCCTGCATTCTGGTTAAGGTGTTATAGACATTTTTGGGCAATGCAACCCCAATCATACATGTCCATAAACCAAGGGCTCCTAAGTCCCTAAAAGTGTTTCTTCATGCCCTAAAGAACAAGGTCAACTGATTACATCATCTCCCAGAAGTTCTCCACAGAAAAATGCTCAGAACTAGTCAAAACTGGACCATACAGATTGCCTAGTGCAGAGGGTGCGATGCATCTCACCTGCTCAGTGTAAAAAGTGTGATGCATAATAAAATTCCCTTATGTAGGGTGCAATGGCCGAGAGTAGACAAATGGTAGAGACAGTTTGCAAGGTGGATGATCATGGAATCTTCCAGAAACGTCTCTTGTGACACTTGCCTCTCTGAATTCTCCCAGGGATGAGTAAGAGATCATCAATCTCCAAGTGGAATCAAGAACTATCAAAGAGAGGACACTAATCAAAATCCCAGAAGCTGACTCACCCCCCTGCAATCATCTATATATGGATCCCTCATCACAGAGATCCAGGGGCTGGAATCTTGTATCTTATAAGGAAGTGTTGTTGGTTTTCTGGTGCAACATCATAGTGTTGGGTGATCTAAGCTTTTCATGAGGTGAAGAAGGGCTTTCATGCTGAGAGGGTGATGCTGGATCAGAACAATTGGTTGTAATCCTCTTTGCTATTCTTGATATTAATAAAGCTATTCAAGTTTTCCTCCACATTCTTCTATGTTTGATGATATATGAATTTGTGTGGTCAATACATATTTGATCATGTATTTCTTATGATTGTACATCTCTGTTCTTTGATAGTATTATGCTGCTTTGATTTCACAGGTGCTCTTTGAAGCTGGGTAGATGAAGAAGGAGCAGTGAAGATCTATCAGAAGGGAGAGAAACCAAGCAAGGAACCAAGCACAAGACTTAGGTTGGTGTCCTTTGTTCCCCTCTTATCTACATCTCATAAAGGAAAGCAAAAGTAGTTTTAGTTTGTTTGTTTCTAAGATAGCTACTAGTCTTAGTGGGACTAGTAGCTCCGAGTGGACACTAGATTTCCTGATAACAAAATGGTGACTCTACTAGGGAGCGAATATATTGTTTTCTTGTCTATATTTGTTTGTTTTATAAACTTACATATGGGGCCTGAAGTCAAGCTAGCTAGCCTTCGAATTGCATTTGCTATGCAAGTGCAAAGTAGATCAATGCTACTTCAGTCTATCTCTGGATTTTGTTTATAAACTGAAAAATCGATCTACAAACATTCTAATTCCCTGGTGGTGGCTCTAGTAACCTCATTAGATTAGCCTGTGTGATTTATATTTATTGAACATCACTTGCTCGGCCTAAATCCCTGAACTAAGATGCAAACTGTGACCAAAACCCTAGCTGAAGTCTCGTCTCTAGACCATCGCACCTTCTACTCTTGGGAATCTGGATGCATCACACCTCCCGTGTGCAGTAGGTGCGTTGCATTGCACTTTCCCTATGTTACAGGTGCGCTAATTAGACAAGACCTCTTATGCTTCTAGATTTTGGGTTTTTGTTCACTCTTTTCAGCTTTATTATGGAGTTTTTCTGTCTATGATCAGTACACCTCTATGGAAACCCCCTTCCTTTCCATCATTCCACCTCCATTGTGCAAAGAACTGTGAATGTTTTTGTGTATTGTGTGCCATTTTCAGTTCTCTTTTACAAAGAAGTAGCGTAATCGAACTATCATTTCTTGATTTGGAAGTGTCGCAAGTGTCATTTTTAGTCATAGAAGGGAATCCTATTGTTCTTGATGGTCAATTATACTATTACTCTTGTATCTGATTTGAATTAGTAGTTATTCAAGTGTTGAAATTATTTTTAAATTCAAAATCGCAAAGTGTCGTCATTATCTTCCTTTCGTATTCTGAAGAAAAATTGCTAGTACTGTCGCTTTGAAAAGATAATTCAGATTTGTACTTAGCATTCTTCTTGTCATTCACACATTAAGAAGGCTGAAAACAAATACATGCATGTGCATTTGCATTTAGACTACTTGTTGGTTTGATTAGGATAGTGCATCTAGTGTTTGCTTTGTGCCTATGTGAAAGAATCTCATTCCTTTCTTAGTAGCTAGGATTTTATTGCAAATTAAATTTTACGATTATTTATCTTCTGATTGCATTTTAGGAATTGTATATCTACATCACGCGTTGAACCTGAACGAAAATTTCTTAAGCAAGATCAACTATAAATAATTCAATGAACATAAACGCTTTGGAACCTAATGCACCATTAGAAGTCTAGGCTAGAGACGTATTTCGTTGTTGTTAATCCTTGGTAACTATCGCTTTCATTGCTGTTGGGTGATTCCTCCTCTTTGGACGACAAGTGCTAGTACAGACTTGTGCTCCCACGTACCGTCGAGTAATATTGGGAGACCAATAGGCTATATCCTTTATCCTTAGGAAGCCGTGTCTCCACATATCGCGATGCACGAAACAGCATTCGGGAAATTGACTGCTATTTCATAAAAGTATTCTCAGTTTTGTGATTGGTTTGTTAATCCCTCTGTCTAGATTTCTAGAGTTAGTCTCTTTCGTTCCTTTTCAGACTCCTTAAAAGAAAAGGTCCATCTGAGCACTTGTCACTTTAGGCTCATTAAAAATCGAAGGCGACTAGAGTCATCTTTTGTTTTTTCTCGACTCTTAAAAATTGAAAAAACAAGTTGCGTCAAAGCGTCTAAAATTAATTTAATTTAGAATCATTTTCCCTTTTTATTTCGAGTTGATCGAGTAATCCGCATTCATGGAAGAAATTCAATCAAAACCCCATCGTTCATGGAGGCTTATGAGTCAACTGTCGTTGACTCTGGAAACGAAACTATTCCAGGCAAAACGAACTCGTTTGACTGGATCAAAGTCCCCTAGTTTGATTGGATAAAGTACTCTGACATCCTCAGAGACTCCAGTTACTCCGAAAATTTCTGGTATCCCTACCTCTACAAAAGAAATTCCGCAACCACAAAAGGACATTACAACTAATCCTAGTGTGACGCTAAACACTTCTATTCCTGAACCAGCTCCATCTATAGCTGATTCGGAAGGTCTTACTCCCCAAACATTAGTCACTGTAGAACCTATACCTTCTTCAGCACCAAAAATATTTTACAGACCTAACGGTCTACCTCTTCTGCCGGGATTGATTACCATAGAAGAGATTGTGGAGGATCCTCCATCTAATGCCCCATCGCAATTTGGAGCTGGGATCACCCTATATCCTTCTTCATCAGAAGTTAGTCTCCTGCCATTGGAAGTTCCTAAAGAATCACTAAGGAATCTTTTGGATAGGCTAAATATGTCTAAACAACCGTTGACATCTAGGACTGTGTCATCCAACACAGCAATAGTAGAACTTCCTATTGCTACTCCGAAAATGTTCGCCAGTGTACCATCTGTCCCAACTAGCTCTCAATCACCAGATGGAGTCCATCCAAGGGCTGTTTCGATAGTATGGACTGTTCCCATTTGTTTTTCTGGAATAATATCTATAATCTCTTATACTCAACAAATTGATCCTTCGCAGTGTCAATTTGGGCAATCTGGTCCCCAAAGGCAAAACATTCCTTTGAGCACTGGGTTACCGTTGTATGCAGGGCAGTATTCCCTTTCATTGTCTCCTCCAGGAGGACAGCCATACGAGAGTTCACAACATAATTTAGGTTATGCTGGAATTACATCTAGCGGTTGGATGTCAATACTACCTCAACAATCAAGAGTTGTATAGTCGATGTAACAAAGTTGACCCATGTCAAATATCCCCACTACGTCGGCTATCATGACGGTGTCGCAAGTACAAGCGTTGTCTGTTGTATGCCAACCTCAGGTTTCTTAGGTTGTAATATAACAACCTCTTGTCCTTGCGATGCAACCACAATCACCGACTAGTGGAATGACCCAGGTTCAAACGGGGACCATTACCCCTCATCTTGGTCAAACAGTCAGTACTGGACAACAGCTCATGGCTTTGCAATCATGGCTGGTACAATATCAACAACCGCAATTCCAACAAGCTTACCAAGGATTTGAGCAAAAAGTCTTTGCAAGTAATGGGTAGTGGTACATTCAAAACGGTCAACATCAATCATATCATAATGGTCATGCCCACCAACATTACCAAAGTTACCAACATCAAATGCATTATGCTGGTATGCAAAGACCAACTTCTCAGGAAATTCCATCTTATCCTGGGTATGCTTCGCCGATCTTGAAGCAACAGTTTCCTTTCATGGTGACTTTAGAGTTATTGGATGTAAATCGACTAACAAAAAATCCAATTGCTTACGCCCCTTGGTGGCTAGCGATTCCGCATAAACTTCTGTCCAATATTCCTAAATTCAATGGAAATCCAGGTGAAGACTCGTCAAATCATGTGATGACCTTTCATCTGTGGTGTTCGTCAAACACTCTCAACGATGATTCGAATAGGCTTCACCTTTTTCATCAAATGTTAACTGGACTGGCAGTGAAATGGTATATTGAACTGCATAGAGCTTCATTTGATAACTTCAGTACCCTAACCACAACCTTTTTAACCCATTTTTAGCTACCCATAAGGTACGAAATGGGAACAGAGCTTCTTACCAATTTCAAACAAATGACAGCCACTCGCATATCCAATCATATTCATGAGTGGAGACATCGTTGTAGAATGGTAAAAACATATGTTCCTGATTAGTTGTTGGCTAAATGGTTTATTAAGTCATTGTTACCTTCTATTACAGAATATGTGGCAAAGGGAGGACTCGTCACTGAAGAGAAAGTTATTGCTCGTGCACAATATCTAGACTTGATATATACATAGTCTGGCATGCTCTACGATAAAATCCCTGATGCTCCTAGACCGTAATATTTTGTTCCTCCCCCTCGTAAATAAAACAAAGACTCTCATGCTGACGATGGCGTGATAGGTACGACTAGCATGAAAGCCGTAAAGGCTACATCAAAGAAGGCCTGTACGGTTTCAAGTCAAAATGCAAATGAAGAGCTTCTCGCCTCATAAGTAAATGTCGTGTTGACTGACAAAGGCAAAGAACCCAAGCAACTAGGAGGCAAGAAGAAAAAGAAAGGGAAGAAGAAGAAACAGGAGGAGTCGTCTCTTGAAAAATATTCTGCAAACCCTTCTGGAGAGAGGAAACGAAATCATCCATGCTTTATATGTGATGAGGATCATTGGAAGAGAGAGTGTCCATATAAAGCTGAGCTTAGAAAATTCTTCAAGAGTTCAAAAACCTCGGCAGTATTGACTGTTCCGTTTCTGAATCCAAGAACAAATCTGGTTACTAGAAACAATGCTTCCCTGTCCCAAGTGCTAATGTTGTCTATTTTGAAGCAGCTTAATGATGCTTTGATATCGACAAGGAATAAAGATTACGAGAATCCACAGATGTCGAACAATGAGGATAATGATAAACCTAGTAGTTTGACAACAAATTCAACCAAAGTTGTGCCACCCATCACTCCTGAACTAACGATAAAACCGCCAAAGGGAGTAGTACACAAATAGACATTTAATCCTTGTGCTAGAGCAACACAGCATTATAATATAGTGGAGGATCTGGCCCAATCGCCGTCCGCTATGTCGACAATTTAGGTACTGCAAAATTGTCCCTCCCAAAAGCTGGCTTTATTGTCAGCGATTGGCCCAACGGATTCCAATCTTGTGTCCTTTAATCACAAAGGATATGACCCTCAGTTACCAGCTCAACTAGCTTTCCTTATTCAATTGAAAGCCCTCAACAAAACTGTTTATCGAACAATTATTGATGAGGGGGCATCTACATGTATTATGTCGATGAGTTGCTGGAAAACTTTAGGATCTCCACCCTTGTCGAGATTATCGATGACATTAAAAGCATTTGATGGATGAACATACACCCCATACGGGATATTTAGTAACTTTTCGAACTGGGGGGAAAAATAGTAGAAATTGATGTTGAAGTTATCGACAGAAACCTCGATTACAACATCCTACTGGGAAGGCCCTGGATATATGCTATGGCTATCATTGTGTCGACGTACTTCAAGAAGGTTTCATTTCCCTTTCAAGGAGGAATTACGGTTGTCGACCAACAAACACTTCTCCCCAACAGTTCACAACTTACGGGAAGCATTTTGATGATATATGGAAGCCCTCATTCGCTTCAAAATATCGGAGTAGGCCTACCAAAATACCCTACATTAATGGGGACTTTTTCCCTGCCGCCTCCAATCAATTTGGTGGAAGTGGCAACAGTGGGAACCTGGAATATGATATCTTCTATTCAAAAGATGCCTGAAAATGATATTAACATGGATCATCTACAGGTATTGCCTCCAAGCCCAATAGAAATATTGTAGCAATCAATGTTTTCGGCATGGGAGGAAAACCTGAATCAATGCTCATCAAGTGTGTGGATAGACAGGTCTAAGGAATATGGCACCCCTTCAGATCCTTGGTTGCAAGTACATTTAATAGATGAAGGAATTTTTCAGTCAATGATGATTGACGAGGCACCATGGCAAGATTACCACCATCGTTCGCATCTTCCGAATTCTAAGGACGATCATCCCAGTAACCTTGAGCATCCCTCAGTTTTTGACTTTCTGTCAAATACTATAAATACGGTGGATTCCGAGTGAAACCTGTCCAATATTGAAGAGACTATCGCCATAAATATCTCGACCAAAACAGATGTTGTAGAGAATATTCATGTCGGAAAATCTTGTTCTCCTTCAAAACTGGAAATATGTTACGCTCTTTTTCGTGAGTTTAGAGATGTCTTTGCTTGGTCATATGACGAAATTCCAGACATTGACTCGAGCATAGTTGAACATGAAATTAAGATGTATTCAGAGGTCAAACTGGTATGACAACGGCTCTGATAGGTGCACCCCAAGAAAGCCGTTGCCATCAAGGCAAAAGTTGAAAAACTCCTCCATGCTGGCTTTATTTACCCGGTTCCTCTAACCGATTGGGTATCGAATATTGTTCCTATGATGAAAAACAAGGAACAATTAGAGTGTGTGTCGATTATAGGGATGTAAATCAAGCTTGTCCGAAAGCAAAACTACCCTACAGCCTTCATTGACAAGATAATTGATGAATGCGCCGGATGCGAAATATTTTCATTTATGGATGGATTTTCTAGGTATAATCAAATAAATATTTGTCCACAGGACCAGTCAAAGACTACATTTATTTTTCCGTGGGGCACGTTCGCATATCGCAAGCTGCCCTTTGGTTTAAAGAACACAGGGGTAACATTTCATAGGGCAATGAATTATGCCTTCCATGACATCAGTAACATAATTCAACCATATCTCGATGATCTTCCGGCTCATTCGCGAAAATGGACCGATCATCTGCAGCATTTGAGAGCAATATTTCTATGTTGCCAACACTGCAAGATATGACCCAATCTGCACAAATGTGTGTTTTGTGTCAGATCTGGTCATTTACTTAGCTTTGTGGTCTCAAAAGATGGGATTCATCTCGACCCATGTAAGGTTCAGGAAATCATCGATTTGCCTCCACCTTCAAATTTGCTTCAGATTCAAAAACTCCAAGGGAAAGCAAACTTTATGAGGAGTTTCATTCCAAATTACACAAAACTTGCTAAAGGTTATACTTGCTTGTTGAAAAAAGAAGTGCCCTTCATCTGGGATCAGGTTGCACAAGATTCCTTTGATTCTTTAAAGGAATCCGTAATAAAATAATCATTAATGTATGCTCCTAATTATAAAAAAGACTTTAACCTATATCTGGCTGCAACGGATATGACCAATGGTTTTAGTTCAAGAAGATGATGGAATTGAACATACAATATATTATTTAAGTCAAAACTTAAATGATAGAGAAATAAAATACTCCTATGTTGAAAAGCTAGCTCTTGCAGCTGTTCAAGCGTTACAGAGATTTCGACACTATGTCCTCTTCAGAGAAACTGCCATTTTGTCAGATTGCAACCCCATGACTTATATATTATCACGACAGTTGCTAGGGGGAAAATATTCAAAATGGATAGTGATTTTACAAGAGTTTGATCTTGAATTCAAAAAATCCAAATCAAAGAAAGCCCTAGTTTTCACGGAGTTACTATGTGATCTCCCATCGTCGTCCAACGATACAACATTCGAAGAAGTGATCGTGGATGAAAATTTGTTTCTGATATCTTCAAGCAATCTGTGGTATGGAGATATAATAATCTATCTCCAAACTCAAACATATTGGTCAAATACCTCAGACTCGGAACAACGATGGATTCGATACCAAGCAAAAGACTACGTGATTGTCAGTGATATGCTTTACTGTCATGGTATCGATACAGTTCTGCGGAGGTGCCTGACCCATGAGGAAGCTGAAAAAGTCCTAAATGATTATCATTCAGGCACGTGCGGGGGGCATCAATCTGGTTATGCTACAGCTCAAAATATTTTACGAGCAAGATACTTCTGGACAACAATGTTCAAAGATTGCATAACCACAATCAGAAGTTTCCATGCCTGTGAAATCTTCGATCGCAAAACTAGAATACCTCCCTCACCTCTGCAGCCAGTAGTAGCTATTGGGTCATTCGCCAAATTGGGCATAGATTTCATGACATGTAACACCACCTCGGCTGGGGGGCATGGGTATATCATAGTCGCAGTAGACTATTTTACCAAATGAGCCGAGGGGATGCCTACATTAAACAACAACGGCGAAACAACTACCCTCTTATTTTCAATCATGTAGTCTCCAGATTCGACTTTCCACAGGCCATAGTCACAGATCATGGATCGCATTTTCTCAATCACATGATGGTTGAGTTGGATACCAAATTAGGACTATCCCATGACAACTCTACTCCGTATTATCCACAAACTAACAGGAAAGTTGAGGCAATCAACAAGGTCCTGAAGTGCATGCTGCAAAGGATGATTGGAGTCCATAAACGGAGTTGGCACCTAATCCTGTACTTGGCCTTGTGGGCATACCATACATCAGTGAGGAATGCGACCGGGTTTACACCGTTTCAACTGGTGTATGGCCTGGAAGCGATCTTGCCAGTTCAGTGTGAAATCTTGTCCCTCAAGCTCATGATTGACCTTCTCCCTGGAACTTCAGAAGAAGAGGCTCGTTTCTTGGAATTAATCTAATTGGATGAAACCCATCATGATGTAGCTTTGGGTAAAAAATCCCATAAGAAACAAGTCGAAGCGCAGTTCGACAAAAATGTCAAACCTCGTGTCTTCTAAGAAGGTGACATGGTCTTACTTTACGACCAGGTGTCCGATAAGTTGGGAGCAAGTAAGTTCAAATCTTTATGGATGGGTCCCTATATTGTTAAATGTGTATTAACAAAAGGAGCCTATGAGTTTATGGATTATGATGGGATTCCATTGGTGCAACCCCATAATGGGTTGTACCTCAAGCGTTACTATGCTTAGCTCAGCATAGCAAACCCCTATTCTTTTGTTACATTTTTGTTTTCACTAAGGGTAATTATTTTGGTTAGGCAATCTACTTTTTGTATTTGTTGCAGATGTCAAACCTATTGGAACCATTTGTTGGATATGCCGACGGAGCGAGTCGTAGTTCGCAGAGCCTATCTTCTGCGGCCTGGGAATCTTCGATCCCGGTGGCGAGTTAGTGAGTTTCAGAGGGGTATGTATTGGTTAGTCAACAAACAATATCGCTTAATACAGTGCATTGATAGAACTCCCCTCTAATGCCATCACACATGGCATACGTTGACTTGTCGTCAGGCTAGACTCACAACTCATCATTCTACAACTCATTGGTATCTACTCTGTACGGAATCTAGCTATCTATCATATGTTCCTAAGGGTCAGAATTTTGTAAAGACAGTTCGATTCTATTCAATATCAACATATTTCCATAAATTTAAACACATTAACAGACTCATTGGCAAATTATGTGTTAGATAGACATTTACGACATTTAAAAAAAATCATTGCATCAATATTTGCATCAGGATCATGTAACTTAACCAAAATAAAGCTCCAAAAATAAAAAATATATATATAACTATTTATGGTTTACACATAATGTTCTATAACCAAGACAAAATCGGTCGAATGACCCAAAACACAAAATTCTAGGGGGCACCCTAGTCTAATGATGCTAGTGATAACAAGTCACTACATGTGCAATCATGTGTAAAAGCCTAGTCCATCGACTCGACAGACCAGTAGTATGTCACTGCAACGTTAGAGGCATATCGTTCATCCTCACATCTGAAATACCAAGAGTGAGACCCTCGACCTGATCCTGCAATGTTGAAAAAGTCTCAGCCACATCAAGGTCACGGAGGATGGCCCTCCCCACATCCTCTCCTGCCGGAGCAACAGCTGGTGCTCTCAGGTGTACCGCTAGTCGAACTAGTCTGATGTCTGCATCAGCACATGAGTTTTGATTAGTCTTGCTCAAAGAAAGCATAAGAACATTATGAAACAATAAACATATATATGGTCAGAGAATTTACCTATAGCACCCAACTTCTCACTAGCCGACAACACCAAATCCAGGTCACCTCGGAAATCCATACCAGCATATGGACACTCACCGTAAACCTTCTCTTACCGATTGAAACACTCGGAGAAGGTGACAGAGAAAGAAATTTGGGGCTAACCAGCATGCCGGGCCATGAGGTCAACCCATCTTTGCATCCGTGGCTCAGTCGGTGGAGGTAAACCAAGTGAAATATACTACGTCTACATCAGTGGGATCCTTTCCAAGGCGAAAGTGGTCAAAATAGAGCCATAGCCAAAATTCTTGGATCTTCCACTTTTCACCTTGGTCAGTTGTTCTTTAATCATAGGGAGTAATGCATCACACCAGTTGAACACCTTCAGTTCAAGGAATTCTAAGGCGTACTGCATATAAGACCTATTAGCCACATGAAGAGCTGCGCTACCAGCCGTCTAGCAAAAGTAAACAGAATGGTCCTCAAGGACCAGTCAGTGACATCTCAGATGTTGATCTTGCCATCCCTACTTGGTTGAGATCCCTATCTGCAATGACGGCAAATGTAATCTCCCACGGATTCACCCCCACGAGCAGAACCTGATAATGAGAGAGGGGCACCATGCCTCGATAAACCGGTCAAAAAATAGATGTCCACGACAGTAAGGGGGATGTATTTGCCTCTGATCTGGAACACCTGGTTGGTAGGATCCCATGCATTGAGGAAATATTCCAACAAGTTGATTTGTTACCTCATGCTAGAGATTTGGAAAAACTTGAGCAGGCCACAGTTCCACAGTGCAGTTACCGTACCCGGATCATGTAAAGCAACCATGTCCTCTTCTTCATGTTCATGTTCTCGCCATGTAATAACCATTTTGCTCTGATGAATCTTTGAAAACAAACAAGAGAAGAGTCAGGGTCCTGATTTGGTGAAAAACAGGCAAAATGCCATGAGAAAATAGTGTAAAAGTTTCCCTCCTTGCGCCCATCACACCCCAGCAGTGTACTGGGAGCAATGCATACTGACTAGCTAGTAACCAGTCCAGTATGCATCGCACCTTTCGATATAGGAAGGGTGCAATGGGGCCAAGGAGAATTATCCAAACCCTAGGGGCTCAACAAAGCAAGGAAGCATGCTCATAATTCAAAAAGGAAGGGATGCAACTGAAGAGCTCAAGTTTATCTCTTACTTGGTCCAAACAGCACTGAGAATCATCCACAGAATTTCCTAGAATCAGCTAGTGAAAATCAGGGGGAAAAGCACCTCGAGAGCTCCAACAAACCAAGTTCAAATGAAATGGTAAAATGAGAGGTAAAAGTCACTTTTAAATTACTATTCACGTAATTCGAGTAAGTTATTAGTGTTTTAACTCATTTTTCAAGCATGTGTTTTCATTTCTAATCAGTTTGATGAAGCGATTGAGTAGGTAGTACGATCATTGAAAGAAGAAAGTGCTAACCGTGAATCAAGTAATCAGTGACCATTATCACGAGCAATGTTTATGTGAAGTTCAATTTCGTTAAAAATTAAACCTAAGAAATGAGAAAATGTTTCCCCCAGAGTTTAAGCTCATTAAAAAATGAACCAATCTCCGGTAAATAACCATTGCGAATGCATTATCATCATCTTTTGAGCCTTGTTCGTTCTCTCATCATCACCTCCACTCTGGTTTAGCCGATCATACACCTCCATTTGATTATTTACCCTTTTGAGGAACATTTGTGACGAGTGATCTTGCTAGCCATCCTTGTGACACTGTCGTGATTGGAAAATTCCAAACCTTACCTGGAATCAACTGCTACATGAAATTATCACTTGTTCCTCAAAAAATGAGTCTCCTTTAAGCTCTTTTCACTTGACTCGTAAAATATGAAAATATTTCCAAGAGATTGGCCTCTCCAGCTCGTTAAAACTACCAGGAGTGCTATCCCTCCTCTAGATTTTATTCTTTTTGGACCTAAGGGATTATTGCACAAAAATATCGAGCGCTTGTCTTGTTTGGCTCATTAAAACTATTGAAAATTCATCCCTTTCGTATCATTTTATAATTTTTCAGACTTAAGGGATTATATGATGAAAAAGGATTATGGGAGTTTCCTTTCTGTCCCTTTTCAAACTCTCTAAAATTGAAAAAGGACCGAATTATGATTTTCGTTATACTTGTTAAAATCTATACCAACAAACTTGTCCAAATGGATGAGAACGAGTTTCACTGTCACTAGGTTCGTTAAAAAATAGCGACGGGTTCACTCGAAGGGCGAATTATAGAACAAGAATATGTTATCCTCCTCAAGCTTGATAAAAATAATGAGGTACTGGTCAACAATGACTGGGGAAAATTGGGAAGAAAACTTGAAGAAACTTTATTGGTAGTAAGTCGCTCTTGAACATGACAGTTTCACTCCACGTTCGAGTCGGGTTGGGTTATTCCGTTCACCGGTCATATCACCATTGATCCATCATACCATCCATCTTTGGGGTTAACGCTACCAATCCATTTCAGTGTTGCCAGTATGTTCAAGAGAAGTCACTCAGAGAATTCACCTGTGTCTCATCCGCTGCAATACATTCACGCTCCATTCTTTCATAATCGCCACCCTGAACCCTGTATCATCAGATCATTTTCACCTCCAAAATCATTTACTCCGTTCCGTGTGATAGATGTGGGGTTCATTAAGGCCCTCCTACGATGGGTCACTTCTTGTCGACATCAGCTCATTATCCAAGAAGTCGACCTAGGAACAACCCTTTCAGTACTTTGAAGCTTGCATACCTCAATGGAAAGTTTCTCACTTCCAGCAATAGGTTTACATCAATGGCCTTCGACAAAAAGATTTTGCTTGGTGTTTGACACCAAGTCCTTTTTAACACCATGCGAATTGTACTATAGTACCTTGAGGGTCATCATCATTATCAATGATTTCTCTCGTGCATGTTAACAACTTACATCATTGGCTTGTAATCAAGCGATGTCTTTCCATGTTCCACTCTAGAACATCCTTCACATGGATCGACTTGTACTATGAGTAAAGATTGAACAAGTTTGAAGACCCCGGATCTAGTTTCATCCATCTGGGCTGCGATATATTCAGGAATATAAAGACATCAAATGTACATCATTGTCGAACAGATGATCATTTGCATCAAAGGATGATGACTCGGTCCGAAACATCAGTCTGCTACACAGATGGTTATCTGTCTTATGTACATGAAAATGAATTTATAAAGCTAAGCATGGGAATGCCCACCTCAGCTAGATCATGAAAAATATTATGAAGATAATGTATTGTATTTTATCTTATTACAGGTCGCCTTCCAGCTCGAAAGAACTCCAGATCCTCATGATAAATCATTTCACCTGACATCTAAAGATTAACGACCTCATGCTTTAGGGGGCAACTGTTATAGACATTTTTGGGCACTGCAACCCCAATCATACATGTCCATAAACCAAGGGCTCCTATGTACCTAAAAGTGTTGCTTCATGCCCTAAAGGAACAAGGTCAGGTGATTAAATCATCTCCTAGAAGTTCTCCATAGAAAAATGCTTAGAACTAGTCAAAGCTGGACCATACAGACTGGCCAGTGGAGAGTGTGCGATGCATCTCACCTGCTCAGTGTAAAAGTGCAATGCATACTGAAATTCCCTTCTGTAGGGTGTGATGGGCGAGAGTAGACAAATGGCAGAGACAGTTTGCAAGGTGGATGATCATGGAATCTTCCAGAAACTTCTCCTGTGACACTTGCCTCTCTGAATTCGCCTAGGGATGAGTAAGAGATCATCAATCTCCAAGTGGAATCAAGAACTATCAAAGAGAGGACACTAATCAAAATACAAAAAGCTGACTCACCCCCCTGCAATCATCTATATATGGATCCATCATCACAGAGATCCAGGGTTGGAATCTTGTATCTTGTAAGGAAGTGTTATTGGTTTCCTGGTGCAACATCATAGTGTTGGGTGATCTAAGCTTTTCATGAGGTGAAGAAGGGATTTCATGCTGAGAGGGTGACGTTGGATCAGACAATTAGTTGTAGTCCTCTTTTCTATTCTTGATATTAATAAAGCTATTCAAGTTTTCCTCCACATTCTTGTATGTTTGATGATATATGTATTTGTGTGGTCGATACATATTTGGTCCTATATTTCTTATTATTGTAGATCTATGTTCTTCTATAGTATTATGCTGCTTTGAATCCACATGTGCTCTTTGAAGCTGGGTAGACGAAGAAAGAGTGGTGAAGATCTGTCAAAAGGGAGAGGAACCAAGCAAGGAACCAAGCGCAAGGCTGAGGTTGGTGTCCTTTGTTCCCCTCTTATCTACTTCTCATAAAGGAAAGTGAAAGTAGTTTTAGTTTTTTTTTTTCTAAGATAGCTACCTGTCTTAGTGGGACTAGCAGCTCCGAGTGGACACTAGATTTCCCGATAACACAAGGGGCCACATTTCAGCCTAAACCCTATAGGCGAGAGTTCTATCCATCATCAATTCATAGCTCCTGCAAGTACGCGCATCATTTCCTATTGACCTACAAAAATTGCAAAACAGTTGTTGCGGTGCTTGTACATACTTCTGTAGCAAGTGATAGTTATCCATGGCATGTTTTCCAGCTACCTGACAGATAGCACACCATAATGTAGGCCTCGCGCTAGGTCTTTCTTGATCTTCTGGCCTTAAAGACATTGGTCCTCCTCCTACAATGTAGTTTGTAAAGACCAGGCAATGGTCTTTGTCATGACCCTGACTCTTGTATTTCAAGCACCATACCTCCTCACGTACCTTTGGTCAAATTGTCTTGTCCTACTTCAGAATTTGCATCCCAAGGCATAAATTCTTCAGATGTGCATGGATTTGTTGAACTCCTAGGTTAGGATCTTGCATCGAAGTTTCATGTTGTCTCATGGAAATCTCTAAGGCCTCTGCCCAAGTTGTTATCTTCTCCTGTGATAACGAACTCCTTATGTGTGGTAGTAGCAAAGCCACAAACCATTCACAATATGGTCCATTTATTAAATTCATGTTGGCTTCACGGATTATACATTTTAGCCTTTGATATAGTTCCCAAGATGTCTCACCTGGTTGCATCTCGATCTCTTTGAATCCCACAATTGACTGTGCCTCATATTTATGCCTATTCAATTCCCTATTTAGTGCTTCATGGCTATCTGCTACTCCAACATTCGGGTTATTGTTAGAGTACTTAATATACTAGGTTAGCGTACGATCTTGTAGAGAACTAACCAGTGTCACCTTCTTTATATAATCATCTATAACACCTTGAGATTCCCATACAACCCTCACAACGAACTAGAATTGGTCTGGGTCCTAATTTCCCAAGAATTTGAACAAAGGAAACTTCACTGTATTTGACCATGGTGGAGGTGAGGGTGGTGAAGTTGGAGGTGGTGTGGGAGGAGGTAGTATTTTCGGGAATCCCTGTCTTATTAACTGAATAGAACTTCGTGGAGAATTCTTCGCTATCCCTTCTTTGTCACCTCGTGGAGGTGAAATCAAGGGACTATACTCCCAACCCTTTTTTCCTTCATTCCTGTAAGTTTTTCTGCTTCATGTAGTAACAAACATCAAGGTAGCTGCATAACCATTTTTTCACACAATAGCATTTTAATATAATTATTCAAATATTTTATGTACTTACCTCACAATCCTTTGAAAAAACATCACTCCACCTCGTTGAAGCTGACTAAGGTGTCGACCGTGAATTCAGTCACAAATCCTCCTATGATGTGATTGAGCCAATGATCGACAACGCGGGAAATCTTATCCTCTGATGCTTCTAACCTTCACACTAGCTCTGAGGTCCACACAATAGGACCGTCAAGTTTCCACCTTCCTTGACTACCTGCTAGCTTTGCGATCCACTCGTATAGCTCGATAGGGAAGGAGCAAAAAATGATCTCGTGGATCTCTATATATAGGTATCTGTCCAACCACTTCTCTTTTGTCAGTCATGGGTTTCTGTTCTCTTGTACTGCAAATTCATGGATCTTTCTATCCAAACAGCCTCCAATCTCCTTCTTAGTTGGATTCCAGTGATACGACATCACACATATCTTATGGAGATTTCGGTCACAACAATGGAACCATTTGTTGGCTTGAGGGGGACCGACCCAGGTTCAATGTTAATTAGCCAAACAAATCCCTACACTACTGGCCCTTTCAACATCATCCCTTGGAGCATGGACTGAAGTCTCACCTGAAGCAACATGGGGGGATGCTGGAACCAAGTTTCTGCACCCTAACATGGTTGTGATTTCGTTTGATTTATTCTATCCCTGCCTTCACACAGGTGATCCAACTCTAGGTCTTGTGAGACAAACCCTCTATTCTGGCTTCCAGTACCTTCGTTAAATTATATGATCGACCTTCTTGGAGCCCTAACCTATGGCTCAAGTACTTTCATGCTACTATGGTAGTGTGCAATGCGGATTCCTCAATTACACTGTGATTTTCTTATCTTGCCAAATACTTAAAGTTATCACTGGGTAATCACATATTCATAATTGCGTTTAATTATTTAATTTAATTGCACTCATTCACGCATCATATAAGCATAATAAAGGAAATTCATACATAATATATTCAAACCCATCATCAGAAAAAAGACACAAAAATTGCAAAATAGCTCCTTTTATTAATATCTCACAAGTGTTTATAGTCTTTGTCCACCCTGCACACACAGCTGCAGGGATCCGCGCACTCAATTGCGGATTTCAACCCTAGCCCTTTGCGCACTCTGTTGTAGAGCCTCTACCTATGGTACAACCCAAACTTATATTTCTTACTCTAGGGCTATGACTCTCTTACATGTTGTGTCTCTCAAACTACTTAGAGCTTAGCTCTTTTTATACAATCGCATGGTCCACAGACCATGGGTAGATCTTTTACAATTGACTTTACTTTTCACAACTAAGGGTAGACTACCCTATATGAAATATAACACCTTCGTGTTCTGTGAGCACAAAATGCAGAATGTTTACAATAATATTACAAAAATTGACTTAAACATTGGATTTCAGCCCCAAAAATACCCTTGGGGGGTTTCGCTCCCAACAGATGCCCACTAGGATATTTCTCCCAACATTTAGCATGGAATAAGTGTTCATTTCCCATTGTCTTAATTTACCTTTACAAACTTTTATTACATGAAATTTTAACTCGAGGTTGTTACAGACTCATCCTCCTCAGGTGAAGTCATCCTTGGCATTAAACCATAGCTAGATCTAGTAGAACTATTGAGGATAAAAATCATACCACCTATGGACCTTTATAACCCATCTTGTTGCAGTATTTACAATAACATCATTCTCAAAAGCACAACCATCATGTAAAACATTACAACATGACAACCATACTTCTTTTTAGAGCTTTATAACTTAGCTCATTGCGGTATTTACAATAGTAATCGTACATAAATATGTACAAATATCAAGACTCATTTTCCTTCACTCAAAGAAATGAAGGATACATAGCTCGCATCTAATCGCCATCTCCCATGTAGCTTCATCATGCCCAAAGTGCTTCCACTACACTTTAACCTACTCGAGTGCTCTGTTCGAGAGCTGAAGATGTTTCTGTTGCAATATGCATTGGGGGTTCTAGCTGGAATTATCCTTCTTGCTCCACCTACAATACAGACCAATCAATAACATGATCAATATCCTTTACATATATTTTAAGCAATGAAACATCAAAAAATCATGGACTTTCACTGTTGAATGTAGAGAAAGTTTGTAGGCTACTAGTCGAATTTTGTCAAGGATTTCAAAAGACCCGCAATTCCATGATACCAACTTGGCACATGATCCGTCCTCAAGGAGATCTTCCTAGGCTTGATGCACAAATACACATCTTCCCCAACCTGAAATACCTTAAATTCCCTATGCTAATTTTCATATCTTTCATGCCTATCCTATGTTTCCCTTATATTCTTATTTATAACCTTCATTTCATGTTCCATGTTTTCCAACATGTCTGGTCCAATAAGTACCATGTTCATTGGATCACTCTAGATGATGGGACTGTTACAACTCCACCAATATATTTCCTTGAAAGGACTCATCCTTAATGACTCCTGATAACCATTTTCATATGCAAACACAACCAACGGAAGGTACTCCTCCCATCTCCTCAACGGATACATGAAATGCATCCTCAACATATCCTGCAATATCATGTTAACCCCTTTTGTCTATCCATCTGCCTGTGGATGATAATTTGTGTTGAAGGCCAAATCTATCCCCAATCCTGCAAACAACTCATTCCAAATGTTAGAAGTGAACTTGGCATCCCCATCTGACAAAATATTATTCAAAACACCATGAAGTCTCATGATCTCCTTGATGAAGACTTGTGCTACCTCATTATCTGAATCGGTAGTCTTCACTGGAATGAAGTGAGCTACCTTTCTCAACGTTTCTACCACAACCATGACAAAATGATACTGCCTCGATGTCCTCGAAATACCTATAATGAAATCCATGGAAATGACCTCCCATTAACACTTTGGAATCTGAATAGGCTGAAGCAACCCACCTGGATGCTTACACTCTCCTTTGACTTGCTGACAGTCCAAACATCTCACCATGAACACTTCCATTTACTTCTTTATATTTGGCCAGTAGTAAAACTTATTTACTGTTGTCAATATCTTCAGATATCTCAAGTGACCTGAATATGGTTTTACTTGAAACTCCCTCAATATAAGCTTCTCATTAGAGGAAATTTTAGCCTAAAAGTGTCCTCCTAAGGAAAAATAATGAAATAATAGTTAAAATAATAAAATAAGAGTTATGAATTTTGGATGGAAAAGAAGAAAACTAATTTTTTAATTATTGTTTTTGCTTATCTTCTTATAGGTTCACTCAAATTTCAATTGTAGACACTCATTGGATGAAAAATTTAGTTCCGCACCCAACAAGTGTCTACACTTGAAATTTGA
The DNA here is from genome assembly GCA_000404065.3 of Pinus taeda. Lineage (NCBI taxonomy): Eukaryota > Viridiplantae > Streptophyta > Pinopsida > Pinales > Pinaceae > Pinus > Pinus taeda. Next base: position 17,552 of record APFE031447479.1, on the reverse strand, counting down.
GTAAACCTATAAGGAGATAAGCCAAAAATACAAATAAAAAAAAGCGATTTTTCTTCATTACCCTCCAAAATATTCACATGTACCTCTTTTTAAATTTAAGTAATTTTGATTAGTATTCATATTATGACATGGAAATTACGTGATAATTTCATGGGAAATTTTAGACTAAAATTTTGCTAATGTGAGTTAGCTGTCATCTAGCACATATATCCTGTTCCTAAATCTCACCAAGACATATGATGTAAGATGAGAATCCACATCCTGATCACCTATACCCTTCTATAACCTAAGCATAAGCTCCCTCTACCTGTCATCATATTGTCCTTCCTATAAGATCTAATCCTGTAAATATGTCCCATATTAGCTCACTCCTACAACATGGTTCACCTACACTTTCCTACTGAGAGAATCCACAATGCTATTCTCCTTTCCCTTAATGTACCCGATCTCAAAATCAAACTTACTAAGGGTAGCCAACCATTTGGCTTTCCTAATGTTGATATTTGGTTGGTCAAACAAATATTTTAGTACACTATGATTGCTTATCAACACAAACCTCTCACCAAGAAGATAATGTCTCCACATCATCAAGGCATGAATAATAGTTTCTAACACAAGATCATGAATCACATATTTCTTCTTCTGCTCATTTATTTTCTTGGAATCATATAATATCACTTGTCCCTCCTGCATAAGGATCCCATCAACCCCTCTCTTGCAAGCATCCATACATACTACAAATTCTATCTGAATCTGCAATATTTAACACTGGAGAATTTGTCAACAACTGCTTCAGGTGCTCAAAATTGGCTATACACTTCTCTGTCAATTCAATATTGTTACCTTTCCTCTACAATGATGTAATAGGATATGCAATGTGTGAGAAGTTCCTAATGAACCTCCTATAGTAAGCTACTAATCCCATGAATGATCTGACTTCCTCCACATTTCTAGGAGTTGCCCACTCCATGATAACCTTTATCTTTTCTAGTTCTACTACTTTGCCATTCTTAGAATCCACATGTCCCAAGTAGTGTACTTTTTTCTAAAATAAAATTAACTTACTAAGCTTAACATACAACTAATTCTCTCTTAGAAATCTCAACACTGCTACAAAATTCTCAACATGCTCTTCCTCATTATTAGAATATATCAAGATGTCATCAATGGATACATTAACGAACTTGTCCAGATAAGGACACAACAAACTATTCATCAAACAAATAAAAGTCTTTGGAGCATTATGCAAATTGAATGGAACTACAACAAACTCATTATTTCCATACCTAGTCTTGAAGGTAGTCTTATAGATGTCCTCTTATTTGATGTGTACTAGATGTTATCTTGATCTAAAATCAATACACTACTACTCCATTCAATTGATCAAACAAGTCATCAATTCTCAGAAATGGATACCTGTGCTTCATGGTCACTTTCTTCAACTGCCTATAATCAATGCATAGACTAAGAGTACCATGCGTTTTCTTCACAAACAACATGGGTGCACCCGAAGGTGATACACTTGGCATAATGTATACCTTATCAAGCATTTCTTTCAGTTCAAACTTTAACTCTACTAATTATGGAGTTCTCATCCTATAAGGTACATTTGATGTTGGTGCTACCCTAGATACCATCTCAATAGAAAGGTCCACTTCCCTCTGCGTAGGTAACTTTGGAATCTCTACTGGAAACACATCCTAAAATTGTTGCAATAAAGGGTACCTCTTGAATAATTATGCATCCTCAACATATTTACCCTTGTCACTAGAAATATGAACTACAAACATCACATACCCTTTCCTACAACTATGCTTAGCCTGCATAGCTATGACCATCGTCACTGATGTAGGATTCTTCTTTCCTTATAAGATTCTCTTCTCTCCATTATCATCCAGGCACTCAATAGCCTTTTCATAGAAATATACTTTGGTCTTGTGAAGATGCAACCAATGCATACCCAAAAGAATACTATAAGATTGCAATGGTAGTACATTCAAATGTGCTACTATAAGCATACCATTCAACTCAAATTCACAAGCTCTTACCCAATGATGAACTCTCTTCTTCGTACCTATAGACAACTGCACCAACCAAAACTTTGCATGCACTTATTTTCTCAAGCCACACTTATCCACCTGGTCATGATTAACATAAATATAATTAGATCCAGGATCAATCAAAATAGAAGTAACTTTATCACAAAGCTTACCGTCCATCTCAATGGTAGATGCTTGGTGATCCACCTAGTTGTTTTCCATAGCCACATAAATTTGAGGAATACTATGAAAACCATTGTAGGTTTTAACCCCATATAGAAATTACTTACATATGAATTCTAAAAACAAAAAATAAACAATGGCGAGAGCATAACACATAAAACAAATATACATAAATATTTTCCCCGAATCCAAAAACTGGGACTACTAGATTAATTTTTCATTATGTTCCATTCAATGTTACAATACATATATATACATGTTGAAGCATCCATAAACCCCAATCCATTAACCCTATATTAGAACATAACTGTAGTTCCCTTGAACAGATCTACAAAATACCATGGATCGAAAACTATCACACCCAAAACCATAGGTAGGTTTGCCCACCTAATATAGGGTCAAAAAAAAAATTCCTAGGGCACTACCCTGGACCCTGTAGAGGGGGACTCCATCCCCCTCAAACCCCCCCATATAGGGGAGTCTTCCACCCCCCTGCACATCGATGCAACAGAGGTGGGGCTCCGGCCCCCCTCTAACCCCTCAGTTTCACTACTGGGGCTAGTCGTGAAAGAATATAACACAACCCAACAATCTCCCACTTGTTGTTTTCTTTCCACAAGAGGTCATAGGAGAGCTTAGTTATTTATCCAACCCTGCAATGCCCATTGTTTCTCTACACCTAGAGAACTTCTCAGAGCTCATAGATTTTGTCAATGCATTTGTAGTATTCTTCAAAGTGTCCACCTTTACTAGAAACCCTTTTTTGTCCTCTATCATATCCCTCACAAAGTGATACTGAACATCAATGTGCTTTGTCTTTGAATGGTAAATAGGGCTCTTTTCCAAGAAAATTTCACTTTGGTTGTCACAGTCTATTATTATCACTCCCTGTACTAACCCCATACTTGAAAACAATCTTTGCAACCAAAATTCTTCCTTGCTTGCATGAGTGGCTTCCAAGTATTATACCTCTATAGTTGATAGTGCCACTATAGATTATTTCTTACTCATCCAACTGACTCCAAATAGTTTAAACACATACCCACTTGTAGATCTTCTCTGATCCAGATCTTCAGCCCAGTTTGCATTAACAAAGCCACAGATATCCAAAACTCTATCCAATCATGGTCTTCCTTGGTAGCATAAACGATAATCACTAGTGTGATGCAAATACCTGAAAACCCGCTTCACTACTCTCCAATGCTCCTTTCTTGGTTTTGACATAAACCTGCTCAATATTCCCACTATATGTGCAATGTCTAGAATAGTACAAACCATCACATACATCAGGATATTGACTGCACTTTCATATGGAACATGGGAAATGTCCTCTTCCTCTTCTTGTGTCTTAGTACATTGTTCAGTAGATAACTTTACACCTACAAGAATGGGAACCTCACCGGTTTACTATTTTGCATATTAAACCTTTGTAGTATTGTCTCAACATACTTCGTCTGGTTTAACCAAATCTTCCTCTTTTCCTGATCTCTTTTAATTTCCATGCCTAAAATATAGTTTGCAGCACCAATACATTTCATGTCGAATTTGGAGGACAATTGGGTGTTCAAATCCTAGATAATTCCTTTGTCATTTCCAACCATCAACATATCATCCACATACAAGACTAGATAAATAACACGTTCACACATTACTTTAAAATACACACAGTGATCTTCTTTGCTTTTGTGAAGCCAAGTCCTCGTATAAATGTATCGAATTTCTGATACCACATCCTTGGTGGCTGTTTTAACCCACACAGATACTTTTTTAACTTGCATACTAGTTCTTTCTTACCATTCACTGCAAAGCCTTCAGGTTGCTTCATGTAGATCTCTTCTTCCAGATCCCTATGAAGAAATGTTGTCTTCACATCCATCTGTTCTACCTCAAAATCAAAATCAGTAGCAATAGATAAAAGTAATATAATAGAAGCTACCTTGGCAACAAGAGAAAAAATATCACCAAAATCAATTCCTGGCACCTGGGAATAGCTTTTTTCTACTAACCAAGCTTTGTATTTCTCCACCTTTCCTTCTACATTCGTCTTCTTCTTAAACACCCATTTTCTGCCAATGGGTTTCCTTCCAACCGACAACCATCCAAATCCAAAGCCTTAGTTTTTAGCAAAGATGCCATTCATCAACCATGGACTCTTTCAAGTGTTTTCCATCCTATGAATCTACTACTTCCTTCATAGTTCTAGGATCATCATCAGTAATAGATAAAGAAATTTTTTAACATAAATCAGATGGATTATACCTTTCTAGTTTCCTTCTTTCTCTAACTAATCTTCTCACTATGGAGTTTGTGGCTCTTCATCTTCTGATTCCTCTTCTTCTGTAGAGTTTGATTCTTCGTCCTTAAGCTAGAGCTCTATCTTCTCAGGTTCCTTTGGTTGGACTTCATGTTTAATAATATATTTCACCTCTATAAACATCGCATCTCATATGTACACATCCTGCCTTATTACTAGGTTCCAAAGCTTATAAACCTTTAAACCATACTTATATAAATAAAGATGCACTTTTCGGATTTACTATCCAACTTTGTTATTTTCTCCTTTGGAACATGTACATATGCATCAGATCCAAATACCCTCAGATGTGAAAGATAAGGTTTCTTAACAGTCCATACCTTTTTTGGATTCTTATCCTCCAACATTGATGAAGGTGATCTGCTGACCTGGTAACATGTAGTCTCCACCGTCTCTACCCATAATTCTTGTCCTAACCCGACACCACTGAGCATGATTTTTTCCCTTTCCAACAATGTCTTGCTCATTCTTTCTGCAACTCCATTTTGATTAGGGATGTATGGAGTAGTATTCTGTCATTATATACCACACTTCTTACAAATGCTTCGAATTCCTTCTTGCAAAACTCTCCACTGTTATCTTTCCTCAGTATCTATCTTCTTCTCTGTCTGGTTTTCCACTAGAGCCTTAAATTCTTTAATTATGTCAAAGACTTCAGATTTCTTCTCAAGGAAATATATCCATGTAATCCTTGAGAAGTCATCTATAAATGATACATAGTACATAGACTTACCCAGTGATGGAACCATATAGGTCCAAACACATCACTGTGCATAAGCTTTAATATCTATTTCACCCTCTTACCACCAAAGGGGAAACTCACCCAATTCTGCTTCCCCTATACATAATTTCCATAGAAATAAAAATCCAGAGAGGTATTAGTCATGCCTTCTACCATACCTTTAACATGAAGTATTTGAAGGCCCTTCTCTCCAATATGTCCAAGCCTTTGATGCCATAGCATGGTATTTTCTCCAGAGGCCACTAGATTTTATGCTCCACTTTCAGGAGCCACAAAACTATTGCACCCATCATTAATAGTGCTACCTTGTAGCTTGTACAAAGTTCCAATATGAACTCCCCACGTCAATACCAGTTCTCCCTGAACCATCTTGCAAGTATCTTTCTTGAACATTGCTTTTACACTTGCATCACCCAGCTTACTTACAGAAATCAAATTTCTGGCCAATGTAGGAGTATGAAGAACACCCAAAAGTGTTCTAATCCTTCCATCTTGCAACTTCCACTTTACTTTTCTTTGACCAATGATTCTAGCCTTCCTGTTATCCCCTAAGAAGGTATCACCACCATTGTATTTCTCATACTCACAGAACCACTCTCTATGGGGAGTGAAGTTAAAGGGTACAACTGAGTCAATCAACCTTGCCTCATGATCTACATGTGTACTTGAAGAACAAGCTAGGTACAAATCCACACCTTCATTTGAGGTGGTTTTCACCTTTTTATAGGGAGCATCATCAGATCCCTTTCCTTTTTTAGGAGCTTTAGATTTATTGTCCATTTTGTAGTGCCCTTCCTTTCCGCATTTCCATCACACCTTTACAAATTTTCCTGAAGATTTAGATCTCCCTCTAGATTTATATCTCCGACTCGATGACTTATTTTTGTTTCTTTTCTGGGACTGTCCTCGTATAGACAAGGCATCACCATTCTGACTCTCTAGATTTTTCTATCTCATCTCCTCCGTTAGCAAGGCTGAGACTATTTCATTAAACTGTAGGGTAGTTGCATTACTACCTATTGAAACAGCCAAACTATCCAACAAATCTAGTAGAAAACAAAACCAACTGATGCACTTATCTTCATCTAAAATTTTAATATCAATAGATAATAGTTACCTTACCATAGTATTATATATGTTTAGATTCTCTATCATTGATTCTCCATCTTTCATCCTCTAGTTATACAATTTTTTTCATAGGAATAGTTTATTCACCAGAGACTTAGATTGGTACAAAGTCCCTAACTTGTCCCACAAAGCCTTTTCCATAACTTCCCTTGATACATTCAATAATACTGAATCTAAGACACACAATCGCATTGAGCTTTTCTCTTTTCAATCCAACTTGTTCCATTCTTCATCCGACACTCCCGTTTGTTTATTCCATGGATCTACTGTGATCCACTAATCTTTATCCACCAACAGATCCTCCATCTTGAGTTTCCACAACTCAAAACTCTGACCATTAAATTTCTCGATCTCTATCTTTCCAATACTCACCATATTATTTCACAACCAGAATCGATCCCAAAGATATCCCACTGAACAGGGTCTACCACAGGCCCAAGAAAAAACCCTCAATAACAAAGGCATCCCCTTGAAGCAAAAACAGCTATGATACAAAGTGTGGGTCTTAACCCCGTACATAAATTACTTGCATATGAATTCTAAAAATAGAAAATAAAAAATGGCGAAAGCATAACAAATAAAACAAATATACACAAAGATTTTCCCCTGGGTCCCAAAACCAAGACTAGTAGATTGATTTTTCATTATGTTCCTTTCAATGTTATAATACATATATATATATATATATATATATGTTGAACCATCCATAAACCCCAATCCATTAAGCCTAGATTAGAACATAACCATAGTTCCCTTGACCAGATCTACAAAATACCATGGACCGAAAACCATTGTGCCCAAAACCATGGGTAGGTTTGCCCACCTAATATAGGGTCCAAAGTAAATATTTCCTAGGGCAACAGACCCCATAGAGGGGGGCTACCACCCCCCTAAAACACCTTTTGACCCCCCCCACTTTGCATCGACGCAATGAAGGGGGCACTTCGCCTTCCCTCTAACCCCCCGATTTCATTACTGGGGCTAGTCATGGAAATAATATAACACAACTCAACAACCATCCCGAAATGTTTCCACCTTCTAAGCACTATATATCTGAAGCCTACCTCCTTGGTATAGTGGGAAATCCTTTTTGGGATGATCTTTGCCACATATCCAATACTACAATGGTGCTTTACTATCACCTCTAGTTTGCTGCTCTCTAGGTTGTGACATATGTCCCTTCTCAACGACACTAATTTTTTGTTTAGAAACATTTTATTTCTCACCTGCATCTTGAGGCCTTCCTCACTTCGGTTTCCATTTTCCTTTTAATTTATCATTTCCCTTCAAGTCACATTTAGGATCATCTTTTCACTTTGACTACTCATAACAATGCTTCAATTTACATATGGCTTCCTCTAACAATCTACGCTCATCAAACTCAATCTGCTGATGAATCTCTAGATATTAGCCTTCTCATCCTTGAGATATGGCACATAACTCAATAGCTCCAAGAATATTCTAGTGCACTTACCATCTGTCATAGAATGCATATTCATCTCATAAAATGCCTTAGCGATATCATCATAGTACCCCTCCGATAAGTACCTCTTCTTGAAGAGCCTCTCGAAATTGTCCCAAATCAAGTATTCTTTCGAATGACCTTGACATTCTTTACATCCTGCCACCAAATATATTCCTTCCCTTGAAGACAGAAAGTGGCTATGTTATCTTTCATGTTCTATAAACAACTATGAAATCTAAATAGTTTCTTCATTCCAAGAAACCATGTCTCTACATCTTCTGGATTCCTCATCTCTCCATCAAATGTTGGAGGCCTCACCTTCTTGAACTCCTCAGGTAAATGCTCCCTCCTCCTATAAGGATGATGTCGGTGATGACTATAATGATGCCTCCTGGGTGAGGAACTAGAATGATGTCTCCTAGATAAGGAACTAAAATGATGCCCATACATACCTTTCCTCCTATCAGGTATCAAATGATCTGCCACCTCAATCTATATCCCCTCTATCCAACTTGTATCCAGACTGAGACCTTCTACCAGAGGATCCATTAGTTTTCTCTTCCTGCTCTTGATTGATCCTTAGCTGTCTCTGCCTATGTAACTTTGACAATCTCTTAAGGATTTTTTCATTGTTTTCTAGATAAATCCTCTCTGCAGACAAAGACAATCCCTTTAACCTAATAAGTGGGATTAGGAACCTACGTGACAATCTACAAGACACTTTCATAAATTACAATCAAAATGAGAGAAGAGGAAGATGGACTACCTCTTTCTTATGCTATAACACACTCCTTTGTTGAATACCTCAAATCGCTCGCTCCTCAGGCTCAACTCTATTGCTCACACTGTTTGAGTACATGCACAAGAGATCAAAGACAAAAAAAATCATACATGTACAAAAAACACAATCGAAAGTAATCCACTTAACGTATCAAGGAACATTAAGATAAATGATGAATTAACACAAAAGTTTATGGAAAGTGAACCAACAGTTGTATATATTAATGAATTAAAGGAGGAAGCATACAATGAAGCCTTGATGTCAATAAGCTCTCCTTGAGTGAATGTCCAAGTCCAAGCTCAAGCTCTTCAAGCACTCCTCCAAGCCAAATGAGTAGTATGTAGGTACTATCTCAACATAAGGGTGCAAATAATTAGAGACTAACCATTTGGGAATGGGAGAGCATGAATATATAAGCAGAGAGAGGGAGATAGGATCTCTCCAAATATAGGGGAAGGTCCTCATCTTAAGGAGGTAGCTCATAGGGATAATATCAAAGGGAAATATTGGGAGAAATCGACCACATCTACACCAAAAAACCTCCCGCTCATCGTTCTCGAAGCCTCTAGATCAAAAAGCTCCTTCTCCTCTTTCGGAAAAATTTTCTTTTAGAGATCGGCAGGAGTATCCAGGTAAAACGTGCATTGGAAGCCAAGTCTAGTATATTGAAACTTGTCATTAGAACTAGTTTCTAGTGTCACAGTCCCACTGGTCTTGAAATTAGGGTTTTAGAGAGACAATTCTTCAAGGAAGGCTCAAGAGATGTATCGATCAATGTTTCATGGAGGATCTGAACTACATATCAAGATGGGTTCATTGCATGATTGCCAAGTTTCAGGCACTTCAGGGTATGACACAGGGAAGTGCAGGAGGTGGGACAAAATATTATGTAACAAATGCCCCCTAAAGTATGAAGGCAGAACATGGAGTGATGGTTAAGATGCTTTACGAGATTTTGAAAGTATGAGGACAAACACTATCAGGAAACGTAAAAATTAGGGATGCATATACATATACATATATGATACCAAACCATGAATCCACTCTATGGACACAGCCATATGGATAGAAAGGACTGTGTGAAAATATCGATGGCATGGGTGCAACCATCTGAATGAAAATTATCATCTGTAAGTCTAAGATCCAAGTTATGGAAGAAGCCACCCGATATAGAAGGATCATCATCATCATAAATATAAAGTCCCGCGATATGGTCATAGCCATCCGTATAGAAGAAAAATGTGTACAATCAATAATAATACTTAACTCCACACAGCCTAAGTCATATCAGACAAAACCCAGGGTCTTGCATTCCATTCCTAACCTGATCAAAGTATGAATTATAACATGCAAATGAATGTGTCAAAGTTGAACATGCTAAAAAGCCACCTGATTACCAACCAATGATGTGGCTTGTTAATAGGCACAAGAGGAACCACCAATACTGATAATGGCTCTCAAGGTACGATAGTACAATCCGTGAATGTGAAAATGAATATGAAGTCGAATACTCGTGAAATCATTTGATTGAAGGCCAATGATGAAAACCTATTTTTGGATGTGAAGAACTCTTTGTTAAGGTATGCAAGCTCTAGGGTACTAAAAGGGACTCTCTGAGTCATCTTCCTGGATAATGAGCTGAACTCGATAGGAAGTGACCCGTCGAAGGAGGGCCATGGTGATTCCCCCATCATCAACACGAAATGAGGAATAAAGTGGAATGAATGAGTATGATATAAAAATGTAGCAAAGGGTCAGAAAATGTATAGGTAATAAAATGCAGATAGGACGTCTCTTGAACATATCGATGACATGACTCTGGAGTGTGGAAGAATTTGACTCAACATAAGACCAAGGGTCATGATTATGAAATCAAATAGTTAAATGAGAGGCCAAATGAACCACCCAGACCCAAAAATACAAGTGACTAAGCAAGGATATCCAAAACTTGACACGAGAAACAAATGAGTGTCATGTTCAAGAGTGACATGTTGCTTATAAAAGAGATGTTTCACTTTCATTTTTCCCCACTATTTCTAGCGAGTACCTAAATTAGTTTTTATCACAATCTTGAAGGGGATAACATATGGATTTCATATAAGTTCATTCCTTGAATGAATCCATTCCAGTAAGTTTTACGAACCCTAGGCAGGAGAAACTCGATATTGTCATGGTGACAAGTCTTTTGCGTTTAATTTTTTACGAGTCTGATGAAAGAATACCTTGGTTTCTTTTTCATATTTAGAGATTTTGAAAAAGAGATGAAAAATTAAAATCCATCATGTCCCTTTTTGTAATTTGTCTCTTGAACTCGAAAAGGTAAAAAACAATATTCAAGAGAACCTCTTGACCATGTCGAAAAAGGTGTACATTTTTTCTAAATAGTCAATTGTAGCCCGAAGAAGGGGTAAACGTATATTGAGATGACACCAATTCATTTAATTTAACGAGTTCTAAAAGACAAGTACTTGATGATCTTTTCATATTTCGAGAGTCAGAAAAGAGCTTAAAGATGACTCCAGGGGTGTTCCTTTTTTGTTTATTTTTAATGAGTTTGAAAAAGAGATAAAACAAAAAATCATTGAATCGGTAAAAAATGATCATTGTGATCATGAAAAAGAACCTGTAACTACACAAAGACAACAACATGTCACTAATATCGAGGAAAATAATAAAATATTGGCAAAAATGTGTTTAAAAATTTGTAAATAGATGAAAAGTAAAAACATTTTTAGCATTTCACTTGGAGTAAATTGGAGAGTGGATTTCACCCTATTTTCCTTCATTCTTCAGGCAAGCAGTGTGGGATATCCAGAGCACCAATTCACGAACTGTCAGCTATAGGTAAGAACTCTTCCTTTTCTCTTGATTTTTATTATAATTTCATGCCATTTCATATTATTTTTGCTGGTTAAAAAGGAGGATATCAATTTTTAAAATCGAGGGCGACCAATGCAAAATTTGCTCATCATATCCATGCTGATCACCCCTGAGCCCAAAAGGCTCTCACACTACCAGCGTGGAAACAATTAAAATAATCACAGTAGATGTAGGGTGGAAAAAAGAAATATAAATCCTCTCCCTTAATCAATTTTTTTTTAGTTCTCGATCCTTAAAAAGGCATTTAATCAATGTAAATGGTTTGTTTGCAAGTGATTTTTACAACATGGTCATTGAATGGAAGGAAAGGGGCCATAAGGTAGAAGATCACCATGCTTCCCAAAGAACTAAATGTGTCAATGCTTTGAGATTATGCAAGTTATTGAAATTCTTCCAAACCCCAAGAATTAGAGCTCAAAAATGAGCTGCTACACTATTTGATGAGTCTATGGGATGTTGATCGGTAGATCTTCATTATTGGAGATCAAGAACTAGAGATGAAAGTAGCTAATATCTACTTCATTACCATATTTTCCAATAGAGGGGAAATAATCCAACCTTTTGGATCCCATGGTGGAGGTGAGAGCACAAATACCTTAATTAGAAGACATTACCTAGGTAGAGAGAAAACTGTGAGTGGGAAGGTGAAGATAGAAACCATCGAACATCTTCCCTTGAGGACAATTCTACACACCATGGCCCATATAGCTGGGGCATAGGCTTTACACGAGATCTCAAAATCACAATTCGAGTATGCAGTGGATTTCCTTGCTCGAACAATGTTCAACTGATGCAAGGGACTGCTAGTCAACATGAAGAGACAACTAACCAAAGGCAAGTTGGGAAACTTGAAGTAGTTCAGCTTTGGTTCGATTTTGGTCACTTTCTTTATGGAGCATGTGTCGTTATTTTGGTACTAGTGGGTAGAGTTGGAGGATCTAACTCCACAAGATTCAAGGATACTCACATGGAGTGAGATCATGCCTCGTGGAGAAGGGGGCCAGCGGATGCATTTCCCTCCTTCATTCTTTGGTTGGTTGTGCCAATAACTAATAGTTGTGGATTACTATGCCTATGTAGGCACATACTTCATAGGAGATAAAAATATACCTCTACCACTAGGTGAATAGTGGACTCATGTAGTGAAAACTTGTTTTTAAATTTTTTCAAGTTTTACAAGTTTTTTTTAAAGTGTATCTGAGAGTTTACTTATGATAATTGTGCAGATTTAGGATCAGAAAGGCCTCCTGGCATGAATCTTATAGCATGGTGAGTAGCATGTTAGAGATAGGATGCTCCATATGAGGAAGGAGCAGATCCTATGGTAGAAAAGGAATGAAATCTGTAAGTGATTACCTTAGGGATTCCATAATAAGACACTATAGATGATGTGCCACTGTGATACTAGAGACATACATTAGGGGTGTCTGCGAGACTCCGTCATCTGTTACACCGAATGATCAGAGTAGTCTCATGCTATCGCGAGCACCATGGGGGCGAATAGCCTTTTATAGTCATGTTTTTCTACACTATTGTAGGCTTCGAAAGCCATGTATCCCAAAACACTTATTTTTTAAGATTTTGATGAACAAACTTTGATAGACGCAATATCTATATATATATATATATACATACATATGCATGTTTCTATCTTCTAATTATGTGTTCATGTATCATGATGATGTGATCAATTTTATACGTTATGCAAATGTCTCTTGAGAACATAATTTGCTACTGCATCTGTTAGTGTATTCAAATTCCGTGGAATGTGATGATATGCGATATTATCAAAATTTCTCTCCAGTAATCAAACACATAAATACATACTAATTTTTTTTGTATCTCTTATTGAGTAATGACTATTAAATTGTAACACAACGAGTTGTGAATCTAACTTAACAACTAAATTTCTATTTCTAAGAGAAATTTCTTGTGATAACATTTCAATAACTACATTGTACTCGAAAATATTATTAGTTGCTCGTCCCAGGCAAATACCTTGTAAATCAATCAACTGCTATAAGGGGTGAAGAGTGCCCAAGATGTGGAAAATAGGTTTCATGTGCTACGAAAAGCACCATCAGCAAAACCAACATAATGGTTTGACGAGATGTTCAAACCAAGTATAACACAAGGTAAGTAGAGTGAACATGTATGCAAAGCAAACAATCACACAAAAAAATCAAAATTTCACACCAATGAATTGTTGGAAATAATACTGAGAGGGGGGGTGAATCAGTATTATCAGATTAGATAAAACTTTTCAATTTCATACTCAGATTCATATACGCTACTTCAATGAAGTGAACCAGCGTATACACGCGACTGTGTCTAAAGCAAATAGCGTATACCCAGAGATCTTATAATTCAGTTAGCTTAATCTTCAGTGAATGCATCAGAACATTATTAAGCATATTAACAGTAAACAGGTGCATTATAACAGAACAGGACATCACACAAGAGCCACACACATGAACACCATGATATAAGGTGGAAACCCAATGTGGGTGAAAACCACCTGCTGCAATTCGTTTCTTTCTTCTTTAATGAGAAACTTCTTTTACAATATACTGGTGCAGTCCTTTACCAGTATGTAGGCTACAACCTGCAAAGGGCTACAACCCTCTCTCGTTTTCCACTACTTCTGGAAGGGAGCTACAACCCCCTCAGCTCTTGTACTAGCTGATCCATTTACTAGTACGTAGGCGCTGACCCTACAATCTTCAGGGACCACATTTCATCAATTTTCAGACTGGATCCAAGAGTACAAAACAAACATTACTGCAATGCAATCATGAACTTAAACTTGCATCATAATTCATTAAACAACCCAATACTGAATCACTAAAAACCTATCATTAAGAACACAGAACCCAAACCAGAGACCAGAACTCTGTAACAGCCACCAGAATTAGCAGAAACCTGAGATATCAAACTTTATCATGCATACACTACTGCACTTTACGGAAACCGCGTGTATATGCACTTTCTCCAAAGGAAACCCGCGTACAGATCTAGAAATGATTACTTATGCCTCCGCTGTCAGATCCGACCCTTGCCAAACTTCCTGAACAGACAACCAGCAATACCAGATCCTCTCACTTCGTCAGACACCCAATACTCACTCTTTTTCACCAATCTTGGCCTAATGATCTTCTCCTTATATAGGTTTAGGCGTCTCTCAATACCATGGTCCAAAACCATAACAAACTAATACCATCAACCTCGAAACTAGGGATCAACACGTTCGTCGAGACACCATGGTCCAAAACCATAGGCACAACTTCCAAGGACTAACTGCCACGGACCAAAGGTACTTTTCACATGTACGTGCTTTTACTGAATCAAACCTGCGTGTATACGCGGATTCTCCTTGATAAACCTGCATATATCTCTTTCTTGTCCTGCTGTACTGAGATCTGTCCTCTGATTAAGTTGCCATCACCTGTACCAAACTCTGAGCACCTGTACCAACCTCTGAGTGAGTTACCATCAAGGAAAACACTTGAAACATAATGCCAACATGTCCAATAATGACCAAAGGCTCGACCAAAATGTGCTTAGGAACCTGCTATCTTGATCTGATATAATGTTTTGTGGGATCCCAAAATGAACCCACACCCATTCGAAGATGAGTTTAGCAATGTATTCTATTGTGATCCCTTCTTATAGGCCATCAATATAGCCATCTTAGAAAATATATCGAAGACCACAAATGCATAGTCATTACCATGCTTGTAGAAGGGAGCCCAGAAATATAGTCCATGGATATGGATTCCCAAGTTTGGCTAGGAGTATGAAGAGGAGCATACAAGCCTTGCTTCTTAATGGTTGGCTTGGTGATGGCATGGGTAATGCAAGATTTACTATATTTTGCAACATCCTGTCAAAGTTTTGGCCAATGAAAATATTTTTGCAATACTACCACTGCCTTATCGACACAAAAGTGTCATGTGACCCTATTATAATGAACCTCCAAATTTATCTTATCATGATCACTTGAAGGAACACAAATATGTCCTAGATAGCACAATAGTCCATCCTCAAGGTGGAAGTCTAGAATTGGCTTTCCATCCATCAACATCTTGTACATGGCAACAAACTCTGAGTTACCTTCATATAGTTGTGGCCATCTAGAGGGCTCGTGCCTGCAAGAGTTGATAATTTTACTGAGTACGAAAACCAGGGGATAATTGATGCAATTTGTGACATGAATGGTGCTTCCCTTCTTGTACTTTATGTTCAAATGGAATTATTGCAGGTATGTGGACTATTTTTAATGGTGATCATTTTGCAACTTCCCATGTGTCTTCATAAATTGAAGAGGCGAGTGATCTGTGTGCATGATTATCTCCTTCCCCACAATATAATGCTTCCATTGTCGACAGGCCTGCACAACAGATTACATCTCCTTATCATAGATGGGTTACATAAAAACAATATCATAAAGTGTCTCACTGTGATAGGCCACTAGGTTCCATTACTGAGTGAGGATTGTACCAATAACATAATTTGAGGCATTTGTCTCAATCTCAAATGGTTGTTGTAGGTTTGATAAGGTGAGGAATGGTGCAGAGAAAAGGTAGTGTTTTAGTTAAATTAATGCCTTATGTCCCACACAAAATAAATTTGATTTTTCTCCACCCTTCGTAACTTGACACAAGGGCCAAGTAATATGAGAGAACCCCAACACAAATCTCGTATATAAATTAGAAAGGCCCAAGAAGCTACAAATCTTTCTCATAGTCGTCAGGACTCGCCAATCCTGGATGACTCAAATCTTAGTCATATCCACATGCATGCCTTTCTCATTGATTATGTAGCCCAAATATTGGACTTGGTCCATGCAAAAGGAAAACTTATGTGGGTCAACACATAGCTTGTGTTTCCATAAGGTTTAAAGGACCTACCGAATATGTTGCAAGTGCTCTGCCAAACTCTTTTTGAAGATGAGGATGTCATCCAAATACACAACCACAAATGAATTGGTGAAAGGACACAAAATGTCATCCATCATCCTTGTAAACATTACAGGGGAATTTCTCAACTCGTAGGGTATGACCAACCACTAAAAAAGGCCCTCCTTGGATTTGAAGGTGGTATTCCATACATATGTGGGTTTTATTGGAACTTGGTGATATTTGGACGTCATATCAATATTGATGAAGTACTTGGTCCCCTTAATATAGTAAATAAGGTCATCAATTCATGGGATCAGGTACCTGTTCTCGGTAGTGATTTTATTCAGTGCTCAATAATCAATGCAGAGTCTCCAATTCCAATCCTTCTTCTATATGAGTAGCTCCTAGAATTGTCACTTGATTTCCTCATTTTGTTGAAGAGAGAAATGGTATATTGGCCCATTGGGTAGAGGAGCTCCGGGAGTCAGATTGATCGAGTGCTTGACCTGACAATGCAAGGGTACTAGTATGGGTGAGGAGAAAATGTCTCTATATTCTTCCATGACCTTATTAACTTTGTTTTACTGCACAAAGGGAACCTTTCTAAGGGCCATGGATGTGCCCATAATATTCCCCTTATTTTGATAACAAATCATAAAGAAAACAAATTTCTTGGTTTGAGAGATGATCTTACTACATTTCTTAGAAGAGATCAAAAAGATGGTGTGTTATGAAAATAGCTCACAAAAAGATAGATCAAGGCCTTAGAATTCAGCCTCTTCGAGGGGGCAACCTCCTTTGCATTACACAAATGAACAATTCTTGGATGATACAAATGGCAAGACCTCCTTTCTATATATAGGAGTCTAAGGGGTCATAATATAATCAGAGCCGACATAACAAGAATAATGTAAGGGAACAATAATAACAATTCTCCCATGGATAGCTTGATATTATGGCACTTTCTAGAGAAATTTATGGTTCCTCCACTTGCAACCATCACTTGACACCCTGGTGCTGGATATAGGAAGCAATTCAATTCATTGGCTATCTTACAATGAATAAAATTATGGGTACTTCTCGAATCAATCAACACTATTACCTTTTTCTTCTTGATAT
>APFE031447476.1:0-15502 GCA_000404065.3 Pinus taeda | reverse complement strand
AATCGTAAGAACTTTATGACAGTTTAAGAAGAATTTTGTAACTTTTATTTAAGTGTTTATTAAAATAATTTACTAAAGAGTTATAAACCATAAACACAAAACCCTAAACCCTAAACACAAAAACATAGACCCTAAACCCTAAAACCTAAAGTCTAAACTCTAAACCCCAAACCCCAAATCCTGAAACCTAAACCATAAAACCTAAACCCTAACCATTTTATAACATTTTAACAATTGTCTTGTAATGTTTATTTAAGTGTTTTTTCAAATAATTTACAAAAAAATTGTAGACCCTAAACACTAACCCTAAAAATAAACCCAAAACCCCAAACCTTAAACCCTAAAACCTAAACCCTAAACCCTAAATCCCAAACCCTAAAACCTAAACCCTAACCTCTAAACCCCAAATCCTAAACCCTAAGTCATAAATCCTAAACCCTAAACCTTAAACCCTAAATACCAAATTGTAAACATTAAACCTTAAACCCTAAACATTTTATATCATTTTAAAAACGGGTTTGTAATTTTTATTTAAGTGTTTATTAAAAGAATTTACTAAAGTGTTATAAACTTTGAACCCTAAATTGTAAACCACAAACCCTCAACCCTAAACTCTAAACCTAAAACCCTAAGCCCTAAACTCTAAACCCTAACCATAAACCATAAACCCTAAATGATAAATTCTAATAATTTTATAAAATTTTAAAAAACATATTGTAACTTCTATTTAAGTGTTTATTAAAATCATTTACTAAAGTGTTATAAACCATAAACCGTAAACTCTAAACACCAAACCCCAAATCATAAACCCTAAACCCTAAACCCTAAGCATGTTATAACATCTTAAGAAAATTCTAAATTTCATTTAAGTGTTTATTAAGAGGATTTACCAAAGCCTTATAAACCCTAGTTTGTTAACCCTAAACCCTAAGCAATTTATAACATTTTGAAAAGTCTTTATTATAAGAATTTACTATAGTTTTATAAACCCTAAACCCTAAGCATTTTATAGCATTCTAAATAGAGTTTTGTAACTTTTATTTAATTTTTTATCAAAATAATTTACTAAGGTGTTATAAACCCTGAACTAAAAAACCTAAACCCTAAATGCTAAACCCTAAGCCTTTGATAAAATTCCAAAAAGTGTTTTGTAAATTTTACTTAAGTGTTAATTCAAACAATTTACTAAAGTGTGATAAACCCTAAACCCTATACCCTATACCCTAAACCCCAAACCCTAAACCCTATACCTTTTACCCTAAACCCTAAACCCTAATTAATTTATAACATTTTAAAGAGTGTTTTGTTAGTTTTATTTCATTTCATTCTTGCATAAATTTACACCATTTACTCTGTAAAAAGTGTCCCTTTAAACTATCTCAAACAATAATGGAGAGATATATTACATTACATATATCATTATATAACTCCTAATGTTTAATATGTCGTAGAGTTTTTGTATCACATCAAACTATTGATGGTGTTTCTTGGTCGTGATCTTAATTTACCCTATTTTGTCCACGAGAGTTTAGATGATGGATAAAAACTATATGATGATAATAAGAACCTAGATAGGCTACTCTTCCACCATTGTATTACATGTATTTTAGTTAAATTTCATTTGCCCAATGTCATCCAATAGCGGGAATTTTTTCCCATACAAAATGGTTTCCAAAAAAACCTACAGTCGAGTCAACATGGTGTTGCACTAAATACTCCACTTAACCCTCCCTCTACATTTTCAGCTCAACCTGATTCTCATGATAATGAGGTGAATGTAGAACCATATATATTTATTATATTGTAATAAAAATGCATATTGTGCACGCCCAAAAAATAAATCATCATTCCCTTAAAGCACCACACAAACTTAATGTCATCCAATAGCGGGAAATTTTTCCCATAAAAAATGGTTTTTAGAAAAACCTACAATCCAACCAACATGTGTTAGTAAAAAAAATGCATATTGTTCCTGCCCAAAACATAAATCCTCATCCCCTTAAAGCACCACCCAAACTTAATGCCATCCAATAGCAGGAAAGTTTTCCTATACAAAATGGTTTTCAGAAAATCCTATGGTCAAGTCAACATGGTGTTGCACCCAATACTCCACTTAACCCTCCCACTCCAATTTAGGCTCCACCTGCTGCTCATGATGATGAGGTGAATGTCAAACCATATATATATTTATTAAATTTTAACAAAAATGCATATTTTTCATGCCCAAAACGTAAATCATCTTAAAGCACCACACAAACATGGTGTTGCACCCAATACTCCACTTAACCTTCCCTCTCGAGTTTCGGCTCCACCTGATTCTCATGATGGTGAGGTGAATGTTGAAACATATATATTTATTATATAATAACCAAAATGCCTATTATTCGCGCCCAAAACATAAATCATCACCCCCTTAAAGCACCACAGAAACTTAATTTCATCTAATAGCGGGAAAGTTTTCCCATACAAAATGACTTTCAGAAAAACCCACGGTGGAGTCAACATGATGTTACACCAAATACTCCACTTAACCCTCCCTCTTTAGTTTCGGCTCCCAATGATGCTCATGATGATGAGATAAACGTCGAACCATATATATTTATTATATTGTAAAAAAAATGCATATTGTTGGGGCCCAAACCATAAATCATCATCCCCTTAAAGCAACACACAAACTTAAACGTTAACCTTTTAGAACTTTCTAGGTAAAAACCAAGCTACATCGAAGTTTTGGCAGACACATTTATTGCAAACCGTCGTGTTGCTTAACGTTATGTTAAGTTAAATAGAAAGCTACCTTTCTTTTCCGTATTATTTTGCATGTCGTGTGTTTGTAACACGTAAACTTTAGCCTATGAAGATCAGCTTGATCTCATGTCTTGTCGTAGAAGAAGTGAGCGGAATACCATTCAATAAACTTAAATATTTAGAGCTATTAATGTTGTTGTGCCCAATTCATTTAGATTTCATAACGGTAATTTTAAGGTTCGAACTAATAAATTTCAAATTTCAAAAGAAGAGATTCCATTAGGACACAAACCATTTCAAATTTCAAAAGAAGAGATTCTATTAGGACACAAACCATTGATCATCAATAGCAACCTGTAATATATATACATAATGTTCCAAATGCTTGGTTGATGCTCATTGCCCAAACATTCCTATTCCTAGGATCCATGTGAATAGTATATATCGACTGAAATTGTTGTATTTTCGATGTATGGACAACACTTTTCCAGTATTTTTCCGGGTTCTTGCAAGTAAGAGTCACTGCAATCTGCTGTTAAAGTGGACGAATCCACTTCCATTCTTTTTGGCCACAGAATTTATTTTCCTGCTACCTGATGTGCTTTCTTTTCTTTTTTGTCAAAAAACTGAGCTGATGTGTTGTATAAAAATTAGAAGATCGTTATGTAAAGTCAACCTTAGACGTAGGAAACAAATCCATTTTAGGACCAAGGCAAAAAATTAGCATGGGCAAAAAATTATAATTATAATTATATTATATATATATATAGATAATATATAGATATACAAGTAACATCTTAATAATGGATCATTACACTTTTTTAATTATAAATTTCACACTCTTAAAAGAAAAAAATTAAAATACCATGACATATTTCAAATAAAATCTATATATCCTTGTCATAGGTGACAATCCTAGTACAATAGTGGGTATCCTAAAATTATATAGGCAAAGAAGTATTAATTTAAAAAACATACCATAACACATTTATAACTAATTAGTTATGTTATTTTGTTATAAATTCATGTAAACGAAACCAATGCATATATTACAAGAAAAAAACCTTAAATTTTGCAAAGGAAAAAAATATATCCCATAAAAGAACAAAAAATATAAATGCATCCAAACCTTGTATAAATATGGAAGTATATATTTAAAAAAATAACAGAACACATTGGTAACTAATTAGTTATGAGATTTTATTATAAATTCATCCCATAAAAGAATAAAAAATATAAATGCATCCAAAACTTGTATAGATATGGCAAAAAATTGCATTTTCATGATGTTAATATTTCCCAATTTATAAACATTGTAAGTCAAAAAAATAAAACAAAAAGGTACACTCATACACTACTATATTAGGAGTCCACCATACACCATAAACTAAATCTTCCATGTTACATGTAGATGAACTTAATATCATATGATTTTGACAAAAATATAAACACGAAAATCCAAATAATTAGTATATATATATTTGTATTTTCATGATGTTAAATATATTTCACAATTTTAAAACATCATAAATTAAAAAAATAAAACAAAAAGATACACTCCAACATAGGAGCTCACTATATATTTTAAACTAAATTTTCCATGTTACATGTAGATGTACTCAATACTATACGATTTTGAGCAAAATATAAACAAATCTATATATATCTATGTGTGTGTGTGTGCGTATTCAATTTTAATAAATAAATAAATAATGATATCTAATAAAATTTGTAAGATATAGTATTGTACTAAATATTGAAAAAACTAAACACTAAAAAAAGAGAAAATGTAATCACATTTAAAAATGATTAGTTAAATTCAAAGTTAATAGATATTGTATCATATTTGTTCTCAAAGAAAAACTCAAAAAATTTAATTAAATGCCTAAAAGTACAATTACTAATTTGTAATTTAGTACCCAATTAAATTAAAAAAAATAAGGACAATAAGACAAAATGATATAATTAAATTTAAAAAATATATGAATAAATTAGTGATAAATTATATGTTTTTTTTAAAGCAAGAATTAAAAGATCATTGAATTCAAAACAAATTTAAAAAACATGAGAATAAAAAATCAGTAAATCAAAAACAAATTTAGAAAAACATGAAAATCTATAACTAACTAACAAATTGACACATTAGTGCTTACATGATTAGTGCTTAGCAGAATCCACCTCTGTGTCTCGAATTAGCCTCCAATTTTGCCTATTTTGTGCCATTGTGCTTTACCATGGGCCAACGGTGTATGTGCTCGACCGAGGGTCCTCGTTGCTCCACTCTGGCCACAACTGCAATTGTTATGAGGATTCCTTCTAATAGCTTTGATCTTTTCTAATACTTGAATCTTTTAGCATAATTTGAAAGAGTCATGAAAACTTAGAGAGTTTTTAGGATCCATTTCAGATCAATAAAGAAATTATATTGAGCCTTATCAAATTTCAAACTAGTCATAACTCCCTCTAAATGGGAAAGTGATCTTTGTTGTTACATAAACATCAAGTTATCTTCTTACGCTGCTACCTTTCAATTCCAAGATGAGGATGTAAAAATACTCACTTCATAATATTTAAATATTTCCAACCATTCACTCAATCCATGTGTTCTTTGAATCGGCTTCAAAACCCACAGTTGAACTTGCCTCAATTTCCATCATGTTATCCTACAATATATTTCTAGGTATCAAAAGAATATGTTAACTATATAACCAAATAAAAATATTAATATTATAGTTACCTTATCATGATGGCCTTCTCATCAGATCATCATCTTTCTCAAGTTCTTTGATATCAACATCCTTTTGCATGATCTATCTCCATATAAATATTTCTCCATGCATTCATTTTAATCAGAGTGCCCATGGATTGAACTTTATTACTAGGCTATAATATCTTCCTTGGAGTTGTCATTATTAACGTCCTTTCTTTCTTCTCGAGACTATACTTGATGTTGGTCAACATTTTCATATGCGATGCAATTTTGTGGGAGTGTATTGATCTCCATTCATTCTAAAGAATGTCAAATTTCTTCATTCGATCATCATGCAGCCATATGGAAGAATTACCAAGCACATTCATAACTAATTCTCCCTATGTTATTCTTGTATATGTTAACCATGATGCAAGGAAGAATAAATTTGAATATGCATACCTTTTCTTTCATATAATCATATAGTCATCCTTTGATCGAGCTTACTTCATATACCTATCAAAGATAGGTTTCCTTTTCAAAGAAGAAAAAAACTTTCATTATTCCTTTCATATTTTAACTTGACCATTAGCATTCCTGCATCCTTTAGAAATATTAATCCATACCATATGAAATATATACTAGTCATAATGTTTCTTTAAAGTGTCTTTGATAATGATGATTCTTATAGGATATTGATCCTTCTTTGAAAAATGACTACCTCTAACATCATATAGAAAAAATCTTGGATGAGATATAATATGCAACATGGTTCCAAACATCTCATTCTCTTTAAACTATATGATCATTCCAAAAGAAAGTTAAAAAAGGATATTCTAATATTTCTACTGTCATGTACTTCTATCTATGATGTCATGTCTTTCACAAAACCACAACTCTTCTAGAGTAATAACAAATTGCTACGCTACTTTCTACTTAATAAAACAAAAAAAAATATTCATAAAGAATGGATAGAGATGAGTCTCCCTTAAATAATAGAGATTCTTGGGATCTTCTCCTTTCAACTTCTTCTTAGGTTCTCCCCTTTCCTCAGTTATGTGAGATTCACTTATTTCCTTCCTTTTGTTGTTCACTTTAATTTTTGGACAATTCCTTTTTATTGTTTACATACTCATTCATTAAAATAAATGAATCTTGGACATGTTTTTTTTCTTCTTGGACTTTCCAAACTTCCCTTTCCTCAACTTCTTGGTCCTTGCAATGAAGGCTTGAGATATTTAATTTGACTCAATATCATCCTTTTCCTTGATCCTAGATTCTTCTAATATACATTGAGCCAACAATTCATCAAAATGTGTGGTATCTTTCTTTGAGTAGATTTTAGTTACAAAACTACTCTAATGAGGTGGAAAAGTATTTAGTACACATATAGTCATCTCAGAATCTATAACAATCTCTCCAAGCCCTTGTAACCGATCTCTTATTTGGGATATATTCATTAGATAGGTTTCCATATTTTTTATTTCCTTATTCTATATAGTTGATTCCTCAAGGAAATATTTTGAACTCATGTACTTACAGAGTACAACTTTACCAGCTTACCATATATAGCCTTTGATGTCTTCAAGTCAACAACAAAGGGAACAAAATGATCTTTAATCAGTTCAACAATGATCCTTTATGCTCTTAATTCTCCCTTCTTTTACTTTGCTAAATGTTGAGTCTTCTCTTTTTCTGGTACGACTACTTCTCCATGGACATACATCATGACTTCATTCTTTGTTAGTGCCAAGTCAATCCTCTTATTACATGTTAGGAAGTTTTCCTATCCAATGAGCTTATTACTTTCCTTGCAAAATGTATCCATTTTGTCTATAGATTGAGACATAGAAGTTAATATACTACTGACTTTCCATCCATGAATCGTCCTTCTTGATGATGCCTTCAACTATCTTGATGCTTTCAAGACCTCCAAGGAGACTTCAAATATGTCCTATAAAGATGTTTTATAGGATGCCTTCAACAATGATATCTTCAAACAACTTAAAATAGTAAATGATGATATCAATATACCTTCATTCTTCCTCTACTTCGAGATGATGTACTAAAGAATATTCAATAAGAGCTTCTCCTTCCTTCCTTTAATGAGACCTTGATGATGAGGTGTTCTTTAACAAAAGCTTGATGTGGAAACCCTCCTTCTAGATCAACATGTATTTGTAACATCCCTCCCTTAATAATAAATAATAAATAATAAGAAATAATAAAAATAATACAAAAATAATAATTAATAATAATAATAAAAAATAATGAATAATAATAAATAAACCACTTAATAAATAATATAATAATACTAATAATAATACAAATAATAAGTAATAATAAATAATGAATATAATAATAAATTCATAAAAAATAACAAATAAAAAATGATATTAAAAGAATAATATATAAAATAGTAATAACCAAATAACAAATAAAAAATGATATTAAAAGAAATAAGTATACAAATAAAATAGTAATAACCATAAAGCTCTAATAAAAGAAGGAAATTATCAAAAAGAAGGAAATAAAACAAGAAAGCTAAAAAAATCAAAGGAAAGTAAAGAAAAAGCAGCATGCAAACACATGGAGGGTGTGCATGTGGTTCCCCTTCCAATGTTTTGTTCTATTTAATGAATGGTGAGGAGGATGGGAGGGGGTCCACCATTCCGAGGTTCTATCTTTCATTCTCTTGGGAGAATGGTATACTAAGACTTAGGAATACTGGCAGTAGTTGTTGATTGAGGGCTCTGGGGTGGCCAGTTGTAGCAGAATCCTGCGCAATTGAGCCTACGGTTGGGAGGAGAGTCGTCCCCAAAACCCTGTTGCGGTAAGCCTATTTCTACCACAAGTAAGCTCAGGTAAGCGTTTAAATTTAATGTTAATAAGTTAATTAGATATCTGTATTTTAGGGTTGTTACATATGGTATCAGAGCAAGTTTAACCCTTAGGGCCTATGGGCATCCGAAAAATTTATTTATTGGAATTTTTTTAACCTGATTTGTTTTAAACTTACAGTTTGATTACTTCCAAGAGGCCACATAATTTTTACAAACCCTCACTATGCCGTCGTTTTGAGGTGATTTTCTATGTTTGTGTTGGATCTATCCGTTTTGAGGAAATTTTCTACTGCAATATTTTATTTATTTATTTATTTATTTTTTCTGTAACCTTTCTAGCAGGTTCGACCTGCAATTAGAAATAGTATAGATGACCGTATAAGTTCCATTATTCACTTCCTTTAAACTTCTTATCTTCCTCACATTCAAATGTGAGGCGCTGGTCAGAACAGGTCTCCGGTAACCCACCCGAAGAAGATGAGAATTATCATCTATATCATGAAAGGTGACTTGCTGTGCCTGACCTGCAGCCGGAGATATGCGACGGGAGTATGGAGATGTGCTCGCTGGTAATTATTTAATTAAGTCCCCGATTCTGCTTTGGTTTCAACATTGTTCAGCTCAATTTAATGTACAAGATCCTTCGGTTAGTCTAATCTCAGTCAAATATATTTTAATTCAATGCAATGCAATATAGAATGTTCCTAATCTCCATTAAAGCTATTTCAGCTAACAAAGAAACGGGTTCAGGTTTCCAACAGCTCTCCGTTCTTTAAAATAGCAGGTAGTTGAACTGAATATAGAGTACTGTTTCCAGTGAAAGATCTAACCACCAGTCGATGCGTTTGTAAAAAAAAAAATCTTACGATGTCTATATTGTCTTTGTATAAATAAATCTGTCGCGCAATTAGAAAAACCTTATAGATCTCTGCCTCTGGTTTGGATTCAGATGGGGTTCATATGGGTCCAAAATAAACCAGTAAATTCGAACCCTTAATTTAGTCCCCACACCTAGCTGGTCGTGATCTGTGACTCTGGTGTGTGAAGCCACCATTATTGTAAAACGCCATTATTTCTTGTCGTGGTATGTTCTCTCAGTATGGCTTCGGCCTGTCACGAGTCCTTCGCTTTCTTGATTTTTTTTTTCTTTTATTTTTGTTAACAAAGTACCAATTGTGTAGAAGGAGATGTGGACACTATATGATATTTTCCTCTCTTTTGCCAATGAAGCAACCTCTATTTAGACAAACGAACTTTTAAACTCTGTTTTGTTTACAACGCCAAACAAAAAAAAGGGGGCACAACAACTGCGTAAAATGCGGCCCTCTTTACTCTGCTTGAATGACCTCTTTACTCTACTTGAATGACCACTTTATTCATTGTTTTGGTTTTTGCAGATCATACAATTTTGAAATTTAGGCATTCACTTTGTGCTCCTAAAAACAAGGAACAAACTTGGCACTTCCATGTACATTCCATTTTACAGGTGGAGATTTCCTCATGTTACAATGAGGAAAACTATTGCTGGGCTTTTTCCAACTATTGATGGGAATGCCAATCACATCTTTACACGACAAACTTATCTCCATTGACTGCCTTTGTTAGTGCATCAACTGCATTATTCTTTGATCTGCACTTTGTCAACTTGACCACACCTCGGTCCTCCATTTTCCCAACAAGCGTTACTTCACATCGATACGCTTACTCTTTGTTGCATCATAAGTTGATTTCTTGGTCATTGCAACGACACTTTGGCTATCACATGCTATTTCCAAACTACCTTGCTGGATATCGGTGTTGTTGCATAATCTTAATAATCGGACAGGTTCTTTAATAGTTGTTGTTAGAGTAAGATATTCTTCTTTTGAATTAGTTAATCCAACAAAGGGTTTTATCTTACTCATCTAGCAACTACTATTACAAACAAATTAAATACGTACGCACTTGTGGATGTCGTTTACTGTAGGACGAGGCAAAAATGCAATTACTGTGGAATTCCCGATATAACTTCTGAAGTATTTTTATTATTGCACCAATGTGCATATGCATGTTTCTCCTTGATAGAATCAACCAATTCTGGTGTCCTCATGGTTTTGCTCATGGATGCTCCAAAGTTTGACTATTCTTCTACAACAAAACTCCTGTATGAGTGTCTTTTGATGCAAAAGAGAAAATCTGAAAAATCTTTTCATAGTTTGGGCTTACCAAGATTGGTGCTGATCAGATTGCCCTCTTTGATTTCTGAAATGTTTCTTTACTTTTAGCAGTCCATTTGACATCTTAATCCTTCTTTAACATGTTAGAAATGGATTTAACAATCGTAGCAAAAATATAAATCTTCTAATAAAATTAATGTTGATAAAGAAAGATTGGATTGCCTTATGAGGTAATGGCTTGGATTGATGTTAGAATTCTATCAGTTGTCTCTAGAGTTATGTTGGAACTTTAAAAAAAAGGTTTTGGAATGTCATGTCTCCAGAAGTTCAATCCTTGATCAGGAATATCTTGCTGAGTGTGAAATGGCCGTAACTAAATTTCTTTTTGTTCACTGATGGTTTGATACTTCCTATCGTGTGAAAGGAAGGGGCAATGAGTAAAAAAAAAAAAAAACAGAAAATTGTAAACAGCTTTTGCAGATCCCTCTATGGAATTGTCCATTTTGCTCGGGTTTCTGGATAGTGGGTATAGTTGATTCTTCAATAAAACCAAAATGGGTTCTGAACCTGACGTGAATCAAACACGCAACCTTCTGAAACTCTGCCCGTTTGTCTTACCATCTATATTTTATAAAAGTTTCCTTTATCATTGGTGATTTGTCGAATTAGGTATTGCAAAATGATTTTTCTCCCATTAGACAGAATTATGAATTTTTTTTATTATTTTAGAAGCTCCACCTAATAGGATCAACCAATTTTTGTTAGCTCATGTTGCTAAGAGATCTGTACATTCTCCCATCCTCCTAATTATTAGAAAATTTGGAGATGATGATGTATTTCTTTTATTAATATTGGATTGCAACATTTTTTCATGATGATATTGGTATCTTAGTGAATGTAAATGCCAGACAGACAGAAATTTTGGGAGGTGATGATATGTTGCTTTTGTTAATTTTGATATAGAATTTTTAGATGATGACATTGATACCATGTGAAGATCTGGTATACATGTAGATCAGACAATGGTGAAGTAGGGTTTGTCACCATTGTTTTTATTTATTTTTATGTTAAGATACCAGGAAAAAGCTTAAATTTGGACTTTGATTTGAAATTAAAGCTAAATTATATACTTGTTAAACACTCACATTCCACCGTTTCACCCAAGTCTACACTATGCCCTTTATCATGAAAGGGACGTTCAGTGACTACTGGCTTTTGCCCTGCTATTCAGGGATCATGTCTCATGTCACATGCATGCTGTTGTCAATTCAGTCACTTTGGACTAAACAATGTTTATTGTAAGCCTGAATTCACTCGGTCTAGAATCAACAATGCTTAACGTTACCATGGTTGACTGCCCAGAAATAGAAAAATGAAAGCTACGCAGTCCACATGGTGTTCTAGTAAATGGTATCCGCATTTATTTATTTATTTCTGTCTGTTTCCTATATTATTTAGTTTCTTGTAAGTTCTAACATTTTCATTCATGTTCTAAGACTTTAAGCCTTTTTATGAGAAGTAGAAACAACAAATAAATAAATAAGCTACAGTCCCAACATTCAATTGGTATTTTGAATTTATCATTGGATTTTGTTGTATTTTGATGCATGTGTACTTGTCCATCAATGGACAATGTGAATGTGCTCTAAAGTGAAAGGAAAAACAAAGCAGCATACAACAGAAAGGTAAAATCATAAAATGCAAGGTGTTTAAGCGTTAATGTCATAGCAGCAAGTTCAGCACTCAGCTTTATTATCCTGTATATTTTGTCTCCATTTATGATTATTCCACATTATGTATCATCTCCTTTCTTCTGATCTACAAGTGTATCATATACTCAGAGTTTCAGGTTAGAAGTTAAAACACATGTTGATCTGAAAAATAAAATAAATGATTTCAATGATACTATGCTTGTAAAACATCCAACAGGAAAACACTGAATGGCCTAGTAACTAGATCAGCTGGATGAGGATCTAAAATAAGAATTGTCAATTAAGCGTGACTCCCATCCAGACATGGATTCACTAAAGAATTGTGAATGCAAAGATGTTATAAAAGTATTTGAATTATTTTTTGACATGACACAGCCATGTCCATTAACTTGGCAACATTATTAGTTATCATTCAAAACGTGTTCAACTTGACCGTTTCTATCTCATCTTGATTTTGAAACTGTAATTCATTAACATACTTGGCTATTGCTTGTCTATCTTCATGTAGGTACATTGATTCATTCTGATTAGTAGCTTTATAAATTACGTTGTATTCATGAACCGACATCTCATCCTGAATGAATCCTATTGATAACACATCTATCTGCAAACAATTTAACCATTCAATTCCCACGTAATTCGAATGAGAAATCGCGCGTAGCTTTCCATGGATTCAATTAATCAATGGGTGAATCTTTCTGCAGATAGATGAATCTTTTTACAGTTAGTTATACCTCCACATCTATATTTTATTCCGCTATCGTGCTCAGCATTTGATAATCCATTTACATCAGTGGGGTACACTCATTTCATTGTCTGTTAATTCCGCGGGTTAGTACCGCTTTGCTTTCTCAGATTTTGGACACCGGAGGTGCGGCTGGTCAAGCTATGTACGAAACTATATAACAAGTCTGTAAATTTGTAAGTGTATATCGCAAGATTGCAGGTGTCTGAATGTTTCAAATCACAATATGAAGTTGATCAGTACGGACAGATTTCTCGACAAGTTTACAATTTTCTATCTTAGGCAGGTGATTTCACGCCTAATTCTATTGTAATTTAAGGGATTTTGCAATGGTGTTGCCTTCACAGGTGCGGTTGCAGGCAGACCATATAATTAATAAAATGATTATTTTTTTTGTGTTGGGGAGGAATAACCTTCCCCGTCATCCGATCCGGTTTTGGGTCGGGTGGCAGTGTCTCTTCTTTATGGTGTGGAATATTGTTATGCTTGATTCATAAATTTTATGTCATATTAATATTACTTCACCATTTATCATATTAATTTACTGTCATAGATTAACACATGACATGAAAATAGTAACTGAATGTTATTAAAAGGAAAATAGTACTAGTTTTTCTTCATAAAAAGGTTTACGTGGGTTTATCTAGAAAGCTCCACTATGCAATTATGTTGTCCAGTCATGCGGACTATTCATGATCATTTTCTTCATGGGCCTTAACTGGTTAAAAGGCATCCGCTTTCTAGATACTATACTTTCCATAGGATTGATTATAATCTTGTAATAGGAACAAATTCTTTAGTCACGGGACTCGAAGCACTTCTTCGACTTTTGGTGGATATTGAACCACATCTCTGTGATTGATAGAATCTACATCATTAGTACACCTTATCTTGCATTTTTCACCTGCATCTATGATTCAATCTGATCTAAAAACACAGAAATAACATTCTGTGAATGTTGATCATCTTATTCACTAATTATTGTTCGATTACTCCCCTTTAGCAATAGCAGTTGCTTGCCATTTCTCTGGTCCATTATTGCAATAACACAACTCTCTCAATAGATCTCCTAGTAAATTTAATTTTGCATTGCACTTACCATTCAAATTACATGTATCTTCTCATTTACTACTGATATCATTTGTATATTGAACATCATCAAGCTACATGATGGTATATTTAGTCTCAATGGCAAACCATATAGATTTGGATTAAAGTTCAGATGTTGAGTATAATGTTACATGACGTTCATAATGGTTAAAGTTGTCTAAAGAAGAATGGGAAGAAGAAACTTGCAAAATTTTTTGGTAACTAATGAAAGTTCACGTGATTATGGCCAACTTGGGTCAAATAAGTATTGTGGTATTTTGAAAATAATGGAAGAATTTGGTAACTTGGTATCCTAAAGGTATCACTGTAAGTTCTACCTAAGAATGATGCACCTAAAGAAGAAATATTGGCAATCAACCAATAAAGTTGAATAATTATGGTAATAATTTTACGGAACTTGGACGGTATGATAAAATGATGGGAAAGAATAAGTGTGTACATGACAACATCTATAACAATTTTTTCCCTCTAATGGGAGAGCCACAATGTAAAGTTTTCCATAGGTGACTCACTATATGAATGAATTATGGACAACAACAAGTATGGTCAGGTAATTTTATTATGTGGATAAGCGGATTACATATATCTTATTGAAGTTATTTTTCAGATATTACCTAAGTTGGGAAGAGTAATGTATGAACTTACATGATGACCAAGTAATGATAACTTGGAAGATATAGGAAGGAATGTTTCCCAACTTGAATAATGATACTATTTAATAAGAAAGAGTCTTTTGCCCAACTGGAGGAAGGGGTTAATTTATGATTAAGCAATCAACTGGTATCGAACGTGACGAACTTGATGAGATAAGAAAATAATTCTTTGAAGTAATAACTGTTAAATAAGTCAACATTGATCAACAATTCTCCGTGCAAATCAATTAAGCATGATACATAGTTAAATCATGATGGAAATAGTATTTGCAATAGCGATATTGGTATCAATGAACGAAACTGTAAATGGATGTAAAATCAAAGGATTTTAATTTTGAGATAAGATGATTTAAATAATGATGGTATCACTAGTAATGAATTTCACCAAAATTTCCTTTGGGAAGGAGGAATATATGCCGAGAGATTAAGACTCAAGATTATAATTATGAAATTTAACGATGTACTTCGAAGATGATACCATTGGTGTAAGTGATCAACTACCTAGTAGAAAGAAGTCAAAATGATTATTGAAAAATGATTGACACCTTGATGAAAACATATTGACGATGATATCATGATATCATATGTTTGATGTACATATGGTTCTTATAGTGATAAGGTATCTATATGATAATAGCGATATGCATAGGAATTATGACATTTTGTCAAGGTATATTGACATTTTCATGTACTACCTGATGATAAGTATTTAATGTTCAATACTCATGACTGGATACGATATGCATAACGTGGCATATGAATTATGATGTTATAATATGAGGATTATTGACATGTGGTTCATTTATGTTAACGCATGACATGTCTTGATATAATAATGTAATGGTA